>JXWZ01000373.1:0-32480 GCA_000956215.1 Anopheles farauti No. 4
AAAAGAAAATAGAAAATAGAAAATAGAAAATAGAAAATAGAAAATAGAAAATAGAATAATAGAAAATTTAACACTCTACAAGACTTAATTTAAGATTGACAATTAAGGTAATATTAAGGACAATCAATGAAAACCTCACCAGGTAATATCAACATAGTCAAGCATGAGCAATATCGTCAAAGAAGAAATAGAATCTGATTAAATGAAACAAAAAATATTAAAAACTAAATTTGCTTTATAATAAATTGTGAAATAAAAAATACGATGCGTATTGAAAACAAAGAAGAGCTCAAAAGTTAAAAACTTCTGCTATAATAAAAGGTAATAGCAACATTTAGGACAACCCAAAGCTAACTTCTGTAAAGTATGGAAATCGGATAAAGGAAAAAAAGCGAAAGTCAGAAGTAAAAAAGGGTAACTTTAATTAGCATACCGTTGGGCCACGTGTGCCTACTATGCGGAATCCCCATCAACACAACGAGGCTACATGTAACGTTTGCGGTCGGATTTGCCATACCTGAACGACATACCTACACACCAATATGATCCACCCATAAGGGGTCAAGTTGTTTAAGCGGCTCGTGTAACAAACAGGATCGTTGAATGTATGTTTGTTTTTTTACTTTCTTACTCATCTTCCCACGCGTGGTTCGATACATCGATCGCGACACAAAGCGCCGTAATCCTGTTTGTGCATGCTTTGGTGGCAAAAAGGATTTGCAGGCCGTACTATACGTGGTGTTTGGCCGTGTGACTTTCGCTGATGCGCTAGGTGGTGGTGGTGGTGTTTTAGTTTGCAGTGATACAGGGAATAAGGGCAAACGGTACGCAGGGCGCGGCATTATGTGTAATCAAGTGATAAAAGGTGGATTAGAAGATATTTGTTTCAGTTTGTGGATAAGTGATGGTTTTTTTTTCGTGAAGCCGTGAAAACACATTAATACACTGAAGTCATATTTTGTTCAGCTCAGGTTTATCGATCTAACGAGCTTTTCTAGTTGCTAAAAGGATCATTGAAACATTAACGCTAATCTAAGCTGTTAAAGAGATTATTTTGGTGAGCTAGTGCCACACATTACTTATTGGTTGTTAATTGCCAAGTAATGGTCGGCAACATATTTTATAACTTTTTTCTCGTGTTGTTGTTAACCTGTAAAAATTCACGTCAATGGATATCGCCAACATTAGGATGGGATTCCAAACACCAATTGTTTTAAAAATGTTATGTAAGCTGTAACATGTTGGTTTTCCTCACTCAATAATTTGTTGATTAAAAACAAGTTTTCAAAATTTTAAAAATCACTTACACATAAGAAGACCATCGTTTACCAATAAAAAAGCGTAAAAGATAATTCGCTGTTCTGAAGTACTAGAAATGAAGTAGTTCAAGAACTAACAAATGAAGTAGCAAGTAGTTAGTTGTCTTAAACACACAACATTTCCTTTAAAAGTCGAACTCAATCGCTATATGCAGTGCACTGACCCTTACGCTTCGATTTGGTAGTGACGCCTTACACTTACGAAAATAAGCAACAACAACAAAAAAACTCACGCCAACGGACAAAAGATACCGAATTGCAAACAAAAAGGGCCGCATTTGCAAATGCGTAAAATTGTTTCTCGTGTTTCTTTTTACAAGCGCCTAAAAATGGTCAAGAAAGCGCTTACTCATCAGTTCCGTACTCGGGGAAACGGTGAACCTACGAACAGTAGCTCGGGCTGGTAAACGAAGGGTTGCCCATTTTGCCATTTCCATTTGCAACGATGGGAGCGCGCAATTGGCTGGGTAGTAAGTTGAAAGTATCTGTCGGTGAGGTGAGGAGAAGGTTTGTCTCCCGGTGGGTGGCAAAGACTAGTTCAATGTGTTATTTTTTTCCTCTCTTTGTACGGCATACTGTTTATGTTCGCCACGCGTATGTGTGGGTTTTTTTTTGTTTCATATTTTCTTTTGAATGAGTCCATGAGCTGTACACTTGCGTGCTTGCGCGCGTGTCGGTGTGCATTTTACGAGACTGTAAAGTTTACAGTCGTTTCCGTGGTGAACGATTTGCTCGAATGCCACACGACCGGTCATGTTAGCATATCTACGCGCTGGAGCATGATGTTAATGCTTGTCTGAAGCTCTGTTCCAGTGTACGCATTAGACAACAATCCATCGCTGCGCGATGGGGCTACGACAAAACAGCTACTGTTTTTGTTCGTCTCAACAAATTTAGATGGAGCGAAGCCCGATTCGAATTGAAACAAACGACCAACGCTTCAAACGTACCGCTCCTGATCCCCTATATGCAAGGGAAAGGTGTCTAAATTGAGCTGCATCAGAAAGTGGTTCGATCAAGCTGGAAAACTGGGTCATGTAAACACGTCGTGCGATTAGCTTCCCGGTCGCTCATCAGACACCTACTCGCTCTATGAGTAACCGCAGTGTAATCGGGCATTACTATCACCGCAATATAAACATCCAACGCGGCTGCAACATGCCTCTGAAACCTGGCACGGCTCATGAGACAAAGAGGAAACGAGAGAGAAAACATACACAACTCTCGTCTATTTACAGCGACGAATGATGCTTTGGATTATTTTATAGATCAGTTAATTTAACTCATCGGATGTGTGTATACGAATACTATATATAAACGCTAAATGGTGCTCCGTGTAGGATTTTTAATTGTGCTGTAAACCATTAAAAACCGGCTTATCTTTGTTGGTTTCAATTAATTTTTTAAAAAATTGTTCCTATCTGATGACTAGTTCTTTTTCTTTTAAGTAATGTTTGGGTGTGTAATTTTTGGACAATTATTTCGACTCATGTTTTATAAAGTTGTGATTTAATAAAATCTAGTTTAACTTTACAGCAACAACAGATTTACAAACCTCCTAAAGCTTTTTTACTGACGTTTCAGCGTTGTTTTGTAAAACAAATTTACATTGCGATATCAATAACTTCTCAAAACTATTTTTCAACACAGGTTTGAATTCGACTCGAATATGAAAATAAAATAATATTGGTAATAATGATAATACTAATAATATAGTAAAAACTCTTCTAAGAAGATTGTATTGGATTGTTAGGAACTAAAATAGTATGAATTTTGTAAACGTACTTTTGATTTTTTATATGTTTTGACTCTAAAAAGTCTTACATGTTCTCATAAATTTTCAAACGCATTACGAATTTCGTTTCATACGCACAACCTTTACAGAAAAGGTCTTCTTCATTGCTATGTTAAGTTTGCTGACATCGTTATTTTTGCGTTTATTTAGTTGATCAAGTAGAAAATGAAACTCAATATCTGATCTGGATGAAAGCGCACCATGAAAGTATAAACAAAATCCCCTTCCTCCGAGCGTCGACGGTAATAATGATTACCACACTCTAACAATCGAGTGAAATATACACCGTGCAGACTCCAAAATGCAAGATCATGGTAATGGTAAAAGAAGATGCACCCACAGCACAGAATTACCACCTCCGCGAATCACTGTCAATGTGTGTAGTTGGATCGTGTGCTGTTTCGTGGTTAAGAACTGACCATTATTTGCATCGCCATAATAATGTTTGCTGCTACTGCTGCATTCGGGCCACACGCTTTGATGCCGTGAAATCAACTCATTAAAATTGAATGCTCTTGAATAATGTGGAAAATCGTTCCTTAGTGTATGAGCTTTCTTCCGGAATCCGGTTAACGTGTATGGAATACAGATAAATGAGGTCGATTCGGAGGGTGTGCGGAAAAAGAATATTTGAAAAGGAATAGATTGTGGTTTCATGGTTGCAATGTTCGGTCGGCTTGCGGTTGAGGTCGTTCTATCAAAATTTAGTGCAAGGCTTCCTTCATTGGGTGCGCGTTGCCTAGGCTTTAATTGGTTTACCCCATTATTACACGCCATTAGCGAGAAGAAGCCTTCCAGAAGTTTTAGTTAATTTGCATTCCGAGATGCATTAGTGAAATTGTGGATTCCGGTCCTGGGGACGCCTGTGTGCTTGCAATTATTTTATTATTGGTCAGCTTTCAAGAAATGCTCGCTTTTGAGAAAAGTGTCACATTTTGTGACGGTAAAATATATCTTTTTTTGGAGCAAACTATACGATAGCATAATTTTTTCTAGCTTATGATATTGCTGGTACGATTTAATTTGGTCGTAAACATTGTAGAATCTATCGTATCTCTATCGTATGCTTGCTTCGTACCAGCTTATCGTTCGGAGGTAAAAGAGTGTAGAATAACAAAATAAAAATATACAACCGAGGCACTCAATTAATTTTATAATTTATAAGTACACATTATAAACCTCAAAATATCAACAATCTAATAAATATTTTAAATGGATCCATAATGTTTTTGTTATTCTATGAAAAGTTGTTTTACGTCTGAAGCAATGCCACTAACGTAACATTTTTTTAATAGGTATAGTAAAAACGCGTCAAGAAGCCGTGACCGGTATCATGGACACGACCAGGACCAAGACCGAATCGGACCGAACGACCGAAGTCATGCCTGCCGTTTAACCGGCTTTCTAGACTAATTTTTACCACCACAGCTGTTTAGTCACTCCTCGCTAGGGGGAGACGGTCCGAATGGGATCATGGTACCGGTCCTGTCGTGTGAAGACCGGCGCCGCTACCACTACACCACCGGGCCGCCCCTGGTTGCTAGTCACATATTGTCAAAATAGTAAATAAGGATTTGAAGTTAATTGTAAAAAAGTCTCACAATTTTTTTGTATCCATATTTGAAAGTTATGATCGATTCATTTATTAATAAAACAGCTGATATATTTTTGTGGTAATGATTCCTTTTTTATTTGAACATAGGTTAAAAATTTAAAGTCTGAACTGTTTATATAATATAGACTGATTGATACTCCCTTGGATTTCTAAATTATTAAACTTTAAAGAGAAAATCATTTGTCCAAAAAAATAGATACGTTTGTTTTAAAAAAATAGTTACTTTGAATCTTAAAAGTGATTCTGAAATAACTCAAACATAAAGAAGAGTTTCCGTAAAGCAACAATACCATACCGTATAAACTTATCCGTATTTCTTCATCGACATAGTTTCGAAAATTAAAATTTAACCTTGACGTGTCATGCAAAATTAAAAATTATCTCTATGCTCGTCCTGTGCAACAATATTGCCCAAACGTTTGCACAATCTCCGTGTGAGGCGAACACAAGATTCAAAGAATTTGATTTGTTTTTCCTGACACACACATAACATATTTCATGCTAATGCGTCGAGGGGAGCTGGCAGGGATGATATGCCCCAAGGAGCTGATGCCATAATGAATTGCGGCCGTGCGCGATCGCATATCGTTTGCATTTGCAAACGACCTTCGACGACTGATGGTAGGCCATTTTTCCTAGAAATCACAACGAAATCGAAAATCGAACCAGGTCGTACCTTTAACAAGATTAGAGATCATCAGTTAGTGATAGTGTGTGGAAGACGGTAAGGCAAAGGTGTCGTGGAGAGATGATTTGCTTGAGGTCATCGTTGCTCCTCTGTATAAAAACGTCTTGTGGTTTTTTTGCTTGTGGTATGATATTTGTTGCCGTTTTGGTTATCTGTTTCGGTTTGTTTGTTTTTGTTTTCATCCATCGCCCAAATTGTGGGACTTATATTTGTATTTCCCTTCGGTGCCAGTATTTGGAGGGCTGGTTCCGAATTCGTACGTAATCTGCTGTTGGACTGAGGGACCTGAAGGATGTAATAAGATCTCCTTGTTGTTAATGCAAAAAAGCAGAACTAGCTAAGGGCAATCGAAGATCGTAGAATGGAGCTCAATTTCCGAAAACGAAGGACGTCGGAAAGAGAGGACATCAAGAAGCTGCAGATCATAAACATGTTTTCTTCTTTGCTGGAAGCAACTGAGCGTTAAACGAGCATTTCCCTTTTCGTACGAGTGTGCGGAATGTGAATAGAAGGTAGCTTCGATTTAATAGAGCTAAATCACCGATCGCAGTTAATTATCCGAACTCAACCGAATTGCGGCACAAAACCACTCAAGAAACCAATAAAAAAGCGCAGTCAAGCCAATAAAACATCGTACATATGCAGTTTTTGATGATCATTTATTAATTTGGTTCCAAAACCAGCCAAACTGTCGGCATGGCGGTGGAATCTGAAGGAACTTTTTCGGCATTTTCGAAATTTTGAACTCAATTGTGCATTTGTGTGTGTTTTTTTTATATCACCAGCACCTTCAAAATGAATGACGAAGTCGTATTGAATTTTTTTTAACCCCACAGCTCTCGTTTCACGCTGGTGGTGGTTGGTGTTTGGAATTCCGGAATAGACCACTTCCGAAAACGCTAATTGGATTACGCATGACGGGTACGAATACAAACGACAACGAAAGCCGACGAACGAAATAAAACCGTATGACGCGTGACAGGTTGGCACCATTGGGCGTTTATGCAGGCATAGGTGGACAAAAGTATGCAGTTGGTACAGGTGATGAATTGTCTAGCATCCGATTTATATGATTCATTTAAGATAAATTTCTTAAAACAACTAAATTCAATAACGTTTTTATGATTGATTTTTTTATGATCATCGAAATAGAAATATACCCAATAGTTCAATATCTTAAGACCCGTGGCGATGTTGCAAATAATTCAATGAATTTTTCTCAAAAGTTGTCAAATTGAAATAATTGATTTTGAAGTAGTTTATTCTTTAATGTTTTCATTATTTCGTTTGTAGGACTGTAAAAAGCCGCTGTCATTTGCCCGTGTAATTAAGTTAACTTTATTTGGTGTTTACTAGTGGAATCGTGTGTAGCAGTTTTTTCAGACCCCCGATGCTCCCAGATTCTATCATACTTATTCTACTCATCGGCACATTGGACGAAGCGTAATTCAATACCTCGATTCCACGGATTTAAGCTAGCTGCCTGCTAGTCTTTTAATCCCCCTATCTAGTGTGGCCGGCTCAACGCACGGGAAACGAGGCTTTAAACGAACCTGGCAAGAAGTTTTCACGGTTCGATGGCTGCGTTTTGTTTGCTCTGTAGCCTTAGTTGGACTCGCACCAGAGTGACTGTCTAGTGTACCATCAGCCCAGCAAAACTCACGTTAAAGGTAGGCATTATTTCGAGTGGGTTCGATCACACCACACCACGCGGTGCCGGTTGAAGAATCTCAACATATTCCACATTCCGCCGGCCGCGTAAATTGTAGCTTTCGTCGTAGGATTGGTACATGGAGCTGACGAATCACTGATGGGTTGGTGGTTGATTTTAAGCATTGTTACGTTGCGATTGGGGTTGGTGCGATTTAGCAGCGGATATGCTAATATGATTTTTCATCGAAGCATAGTGCAACGAAAAAATAAAGAAGTGCTGCACTGGTTCAGGAGAAAATTGATCCTGATTTAATGAAGATTTAGATTAACGCAATCATACGGCACTAATGCTGCACCATTTCAGCACATTACACTCTACTAGTCATTACAAGAAATGCAGCAAAATGTAGATTTATTGAACTGATCCTATCTTCTCATCATTGGAGCAGGTATAGCATGATTTAAAGATTGTAATTTTTAGTTCTGTAATACAAATGGCGCGAGTAATTTATTTTTTATTTGAACATTAATTTTAGGGTCAAAAATTTAATGAGCTTCTTTGGTTTTTTTAGTTTCTAGAGCATGCATAATTTATATTAGCATAAAAACTCGATTCTTTGTTCTCATAATGGTTAAAGATGTATACAGTATATATAGAGGTATATTTTTTTTAATTTTCAGGGTCAATCTAAATAACTTGTTTATGTTATATTGCGTTTACGAAACTCTTGAGATTAGAACAAAGAAGATAAGGTTTGAAGTTCATATTAATTTCTAAGAACTAACAAAAACACTCGAATCTATTTGTTATTTATTTTTGTATGATATTGTTGCTTATACCTTGTATATATATATATATATATATATAGTATCATTTGTTACTACTTCTGCTTTGTTGTATCGTCTACTCGAAACTCCTGTCTGGGTTAGCGGCGCCATGACGTCATCGAACAGGATCGCAGCACGATCACGATCCTGAGAAATCCATTTTTTTCTCTCACAACACAGCTGTTCGTTTGACGATCATGCTCGCTTGAAGTCGTATAGCGCAGCTAGCGGACACCAACTGCGAGAGAGCAGGCGATGAACGAGCAGGTTCTCTCTCCCTCTCACAAAAGCATGGTGCGTCGTCGGTTTAGCTCTCCGTGCTCGGAATATGGGAGCTTTCTGTTTAACACGCGTTAGGGGTGGTTTCTGTTTTTCTGTTCACCCCACGTTTATTCGTGTTTCCGAAGTCGAACGAGCAGGCGAGCGTAGGTCCGGTGTGCTTTGCGAGAAGTGGTTGGTGTGCTGTCGAAAGTGAGAAGCGTGCCGCATGCACCCTTCACTGAAGGGATGAGCAAAATGTGTGAACTTCCGCTGTGAAGATCGGAAGCAGTGGTGAATTGTGCCAAATTTGTGGTGGGGGTGTCGTGCAGACGCGACCTCCGGGAAGGGATTACGCTGAGTTAGCCGTGTCAGCGAGATTTGAGTCGAGTAACCGCACCGTGCAGGAAATTTTAATTGGAAGCTTGTCTCGAAGGTTTACTATGTGTCATCCAACGAGCATGACGCGTGAGGCAATGTGTGCGTGTGTGTGTTTGTGATTTGCGAATTTACATCCCAACTTGAGAAGGCTAGCAGAACGCCGTTTGCACTATCGTTAATTTAGCGGTCGGTCGGTCGGAAAAGGTTTGCGTTACCTCGCCGCATGAAGAGTGAGTCCGCTATTTGACAGCTATTAGCGAAATTTTCGGGCGCAAGTCACGTTTGTTTGTGGTGGTTCTTTTGTTGAACCAGTTTTTGGTTTATATTGCACGTGGTGTTTGTTTATGTGGCGTGGCGTGTTTTGTGTTACTTTTATAGCGTTTGCTATTATACCGGTGCTCGCCTCGTGATAATTTCCGCGGTTAGTTTATTACACAACGAAGCGGCAGAAACAGAATCGACCAGCAGAGTGTTGTGTGAAGATTTGAGATCGGAAATTCGGACATCGGAGGAAAGGAAGCCATCCATTTGCAGTCACCGCCACCACCGTCCATCCCGGACGTGTTACCTGCGAGATAACGTTACTTTGGTTTCTTCTTCGACTGCTAGCAACGGTAGCTACCTGTTGATCTGTACCGGACCTCGCCAATCTCTCGGGGAACCGTTTTCACACAACCATCGGATTATCCAAACCGAACGAACTCAACGATCAGCCGAGCCTCTGGGACACACGGCACAGAACCTTCTTCTTTGTCGATCCGGACGAACCAAAAAAGGGCGATAAAGATTAGGACCAGGGGTAAGCAAACCACGAACAACATCCCATGATCCTGCCTCGTTTCAGCCTCCGAAACGAGGGAGCAGGAGCATGCGAGCATCTTGTTCCATTCTAATTATATCTCACCATCTACGCCTCCAGTGCGCGTGATGCGTTATCTTCTGGTTTTGTGTTTGTAATTTACTCACTTCCGCTAACAAGCTAAGATAGCGATACCTGGGTGGGATATGATGATCTGTCCACGCAGATATGATGAGTGATTTATCGATCGCCGTGGATTCCGGTACCGTTCTGAATATAGAATAACACAGAAAACAGCTACGCTAAATGGTTCAGGTAATGTGTCCTAATGGGCCCCATACATCTGTAAAACCCGTTTTGTGACTGCTGAGGCTTCGCTGTTGCCCTTGACCGTGTGTACGTCCCTTCTACTTGGTTGAGGACGCGCTGGCTTTTGCTCCGTTACCGCTTCGTTAAAATATGCATTATTTGCGCACGAAAATTGCTCGGGGAGGTTCTGGCAATGGCAAATAATTAGCAATTCATATGGACGTAAGCGAATCATTGCGGTAAGGCACCGCGCGATCGTTTTCTGTGTGATTCATATGTGCCTCATAATGCGCAGCGAGCTTGTAGCTAGCGCGGAACAGACTTGCTAAGGCCTGTTAAAGACTACCTTTTGGTTGGGGATATGCACAGGTAGCTCCAAAGCTACAAGCAATACAAGTGTTTCCCATGATTCATCAAACGATTCCCCGCGAGCTGGAAAGGTGTTAAAATAGCTTGACTCATTATTTGTCAAGCGAATGTTTTGTGGCGTTTTCTTAAAAAAATGAAGGACACATAACATAACACATGGCTGATAAGGAATGTCTAGAACTTCGGATAAAATACATAGGATATTTTTTTCGGTACCAAACAGGAAAACAAGTAACGTATTTGTGTATTAAAATTTAATGTTGTATTGAACTTTAGCTTACAATTTCACTGCTTATAGAACTGACGAACAAAATGTTTTATTTTAAAACATCCATTTTAATCTCTTGTCATTTACTATTACCTTCACAATTGTATTCTATTTACTAATCGATATAGATATTAAACGATGACGTGTTTAAAACAAAGTAATTTAGTAACAAAGTAATTTTAGAACGCAATAAAAGCGTTCAAAACGATACCATCGAATGGAAATAGACACGACTTGCTATCCAGTTATTACAGTTTTAATTACAACACATGAAACAAAAGCACTTCGATTGCTTCGGTTCAGCTATTAAATCGAACCAATATTTACATATATAGTAAGCTCAATTACTTCATGAAATGTAACTTATTGAAACAAAGTGCACACACTCACATTAACGCACCATTCAATGCAACCATGTCAATCTCGTATTTAATGACGAATGCAAAACATCCAATAAATGCAATAAAGAGCTTGAATGTCAATTTTGGAAATGGACAAGCCGATCACGTCAGCACAAATCCGCAATTGCGATTCGAGCAATCAACTTGGCGCCTGGCTTGGTGTTTGTATGAGTAGGGGGAAATTAAGGCCTGCTAAATCAGCACTGTAGCGAGCTTTCGTGTTTGCAGTAATTGTGTGCCGATTGGTTTACGCGAAACACATCCGAACCGCTCCAATCGCTTGACAGGTTATGGAGAGTTATCAGCAAAGGGCTGAGCTTATCATATTGCAAAATACAAATAACGACTGGTGACTGGTGAAATATGTCTGGTGGAACATCAACTACCTAGAGATGTCGAACAAGCAGAAATGTCATAATGAAGAGCTTATCAGTGGTGGTTAAAACTGACTCCCTAATAGAAGTGCGTTCTAAAAAGCCTTTGCTAGTAGGGTCGAAAAACATAATTTTTCTAGCGCATGAACACCTGAAATAAGGCAGACCTTCATGCAATGCATTTTTGATTTGATAAGATAAAACACTTCTGGGGAGCAGAACTGTGTCAGGGTGAAAGAATACAAAAAAAAACGCTCCCTAAAAAGGCTGCCATCAAAGCGATACGAATTGTATTTGGTGAGTGCGGTCGACAACACACGGCGGTGTACTTGAGCATTACCCTTCTCACTAGTTGGCGAGTTATCATTCTGGCCAGAGTGTGGATGAAGCCATTGGTTTAGCATCACCTTCACATCACACCTGGTTTGCGCTGATAATAGCCCATCATTGGATGGCTAGCAAATGGCTAAAGATACCATAAAAAGTGAAGTCGGTTGCACTCGGGTTGGTGCGGGTTTCTTTTCTTTACGGCAGCAGCTGTAATACACATCGAGCTTGAAAGGCCCTGCCGTTCAAGGTTGGTCTGTCGATGGCATCTTTTCTTTACCGAAAACAGTAATCACGACACACGTTGTTGTTGTTGTTGCGGATGCGAAGGGTCATCGTCGCGTGTGTAATGCATAATTCAAGTGCCAGTCTGTAGACTCCGATGCTTTGGACGGCTCAGCTAACAGACTTCGTATTGCCGATGACTATCGACCGTTTAATGATATTTATTACCAACGCAGGCACTGTGAATCCAAGCATGGAAGGGCACTTGGAATCTGAAAGTACATTCCGATCGATCGCTGATCCTACGAAGAAGTGTTGAGAGACTAAAAACAATAACAAAAAATAACACTCTTGTTCAAGAGGCACGGAAAAGAAAACTGGCTCCGTGCTACATAATAATTAAATTGTATTGCCTACCATCTCCAGACAGAAGGTGCGGTGTGAATTGTAAGGACGTTCAGAATACAGGAGAAAAATGCGATCATCATGCTTAAATTATATTTACTGTTACAGTTTTCGTACAGTCGTGTTATAATTTTGGTTTATGGAGTTTTTGAATTTTCAATTGTCTGTAACATATCTGTCCTTATTAATTGATTCAATGTTTTAATCTCATTTTGTAACTTAACCCATAAACTAGCCATACGTAACCCATATAAAGTATACCGCAAAAATATGCTAGCTTTGCAGTAATGACCTTCTTTACCTCTGAGTATAAAAGTTTCCATTGTAAACCATTACTAATAGCTTGGAAAAAAGCATCACCTACTCGATGTGTTTGGCCGTACATCTGCTCCTGTTGGTGTTGATACGGGAAGGTACCGCCCCTGTGCGCACAGAGAAAATGTAACCAAACACGGTGCGCACCCCCCGCTTGAGTGCTTGCGTGTATGTCTATGTTCTGAGGGATGCGCTTCTATGCGCGCGTGCCATACGCGTTGCTTGTTTCCGGTCGGTTGAAGGTACCGGGGTATCGAGGGAGTTTGTATCGTTCTGTGCCATATGTGCACCATAATGTCCTTAACGGCCAGGCTCACTGTACCACCCTGTGTTCCTTACTGTTTCGTTCCTAAAGGGTCCTGTTTTAGTGATGTGTGGTTAAATTTAGAATCCTCGATTCGTGCCCATGTGTGGTGGTGGATGCTTCGAAGAATGAGGGTTCATAATTCGTCAGTTACAAAGAGGACGCGCATCTTTGGTACGCCATCGCGTGGCGCAATGGACTTTATGCGGGACTTCGTGTGCGTTTGTGATGTATGTTACTGTTTGCAGCTGACGGTATTCCCTCAGAATGGTTTAGAGGTCTCCAGGTTGATAGTCGGGAACATCTTCACCACTTATTGTAAAGTGGACTTTTTCACGTACTTTTATGTTTTATATGATGTACCTAACACATTTGCATAGCATTGTTTTATTTGATAATAGTAGTTTTAGATTGCAAGGAGACTAGAGTTGGTGCCAAATTCAAACAATCACTCACATCACAGGTGTATGAGTAAGAAAACATAATCGGGGTCCAATCCATCGTGTATGAGTGTGGTTTTTTTTCTGTCTGTTTTGGTGTCATCCAACTAAACTGTGTCAAGGTAGAAGATGTATCGCGTTGATAGTTTTTTCTTCAGCTCTTTCTTTCATATATTTTACATCAACGTTCATGCCAGTTTATCTGAAGGTGATTACGGTTGGAGTCGTAGAATTTAGTTAAATGACTAATGTTTTGTTATTACCAGTGAAGGTCGTTTCCATGCGAAGACTGTCGGTGATCAGGGCCCGTCTGGCCGAATGTGCACAATTTGCATTTTTCATCGAGATAGCTTTAATCACAAACGTCATCGATCGATTATGCAGTCGATCTGAGTCTATCGATTGCATTGGAGTAGCACCAAAAATGGGATTTATAATTATATCGTCGAACAAGAGGAAAGCTCATAATCATAAGTTTGAACCGCGGGCATGATAGAATGTAGGCGGTGCTTATGGTTGTTTATATCGTATCATGTTAAATTCCGTTGTTAATAATCGTTGTATTTCATCGACCGATTCAAGTGGGTGCAACAATACATGCAATACCTTTTTGAATATATGATATCTACAAATTCGCATGGACTGTTGAAATACTCAATTCGATTAATGAAAAGTTCATGATCAATTTAAATAACATCGTAAAATGATTAAAAGCCATAGCTTGTATCAAAGTAAATAAAAGATTCTTACAGTTGATGGATATTATTGAAATGCCTTGTGGTGTTTTTTAAATAGGTGATATGAAGTTTTTAAGATAAAATAAGTTATGAATAAAACACTTGAGCAATTAATTCAGCTCCAGTACTTTTCGTTTAAAAAATTCCACCTGCTTACGCTTGGTGAAGTAGTTGTTTTGGAAAAGTTTTTATCGATAGTAAAATAAACAAATTGATTGCAAACTTCAGGATATCTGCAGGAAACAGAATTCAAAGCATAAACCTAGATAACATAAGCTTATTACGATTGCACGTTTGTCCATGTCCGATCGCTCTTCATTTCACTGGATGCTACTTCAGGTCGGTTATCATCGAAAGGCATAATTGAGTATCACCAAAATTTAAATATTATTTGCTACTAAAATCTTAATCCATCCAATCAAAAGGTATGATAAAGAAAGTATCCAATCAAGATTCTTCCCACAACCATTGCAAAGGAACCCTGCTTCAAGATATCCCATTTTCATAATCAAATTTATCACCCGACCGTTGCGCTTCAATTAATTACTGGCTCCGATTATGGAACCACCGGGTGCTCCGGAGCTGGCGTGATGTAATTTGTAGAACCACCAAATGCAACATGCGCACCCAGCAGAGAAGAATTTGGGGCCCTTTCTCCCGAAGTGAAGGAACTTCCGATTAGCGGTGCTTTTCAGCTGCTCAAAACAAACCAACGAGCCAAGCTGCCGAAACCTGATGTTCTTCGTATAGTGGCTCCACGAGGAGGCTCGTGGAAGGGGCAGCTTAAATTCATTACCTATCATTAGTATGTAAATGGTTTCGGTAGGACTGTTTTTGGGCGGGGAAGGTTTCGTTTGGGGCTTTCATCTCATATCGACCATTCTACCTGGTCGAAAATGCAATCAATATGCTGATAGTGGATCGCTTGTTGTTACGGAGTGACGTTAAGAGAGAAAGAGACAAACATACCTTACCAAAGGAGTCACGATCACGATACGCGCGACGCGTAAGTCAAGAAGCATATGTGGGGAAACGCGGGTCGGCCACAATTTTCGTACAACGGAACGGAACGAGCCATCGCGATCGCATTGCATAATTAAAGCTTTCTCCGTTGGGATGCTCGTATCGATCGCCAGAACGTCGCTTTGGTTTGGTATGGGTGGAAGAATATGAAGTTAGTTTTCGTGCTTCAAAGCAAAACAAACAAATAAGTATCTCCGAACGACTGCCGCCGTAACGTGACTGGCCTATGCCATTAGTGCCAGATTGCTTGACGGAGCGATCGATGGACGAAGACGGACGTATCCCATTGAGGGTAGGACTAGACCTCAAACCAGTTAGAGCACGACGGGTCTAGACTCCGTCTGTTCCTTGGAGTTGGCGACATGTTTAATACTGGTAAGTCGATCGCAGCGCATTTGGATAACTGTCCCGATTGTTGGTTTTATGTATTTTATTTTGGAAACGACCATCCTGCCGAACAATGCAGAGGTTATGTATAGAGTAATGTTACTTTATTATTTTTAAAAAGCAAACAAAAATAAGAATCAGACATATAAACTAGTCTTTAACCGTACGAATTGTACATTTTGCATTGAATGAGCTGTTGATTGAGCGTTTTTTTTATAAATATGTTCCATACTTATTTGAAACTAGATAGGTTTGTTTTGATAAAATCAATTAAAATAATATTCATTGAGAACAAACAAGAGTAATCAATACTCTTGAAGAACGTCAAAATAACACAACAGTCGTTGTGTCTTCTAGACATTGGTGTTGTGGTATAGTGGTTTATATTATTAAATGTTGTTTACAAGACGCTCCTTTTTATGAAATTTCTCTAAAATTTTATTGATTTGAAACAAGTGCTACTGTCTGCAAAATGTTGAAAGACAATAAATAGATTCGTAAATAATTAAGCGAAGCATATTTATCCTTTTTTCGTACTCCAAACTGCTTAAATATAAGTTGTTTTTTAAAGCTTTTTTACCCAACATTAGCTGCTGTGTTGTGATGCTCAATGTTTGTGATGTAATTTGATAAATTTCTTTGCTGCATGACGAAACCTCCACGTAAGGAACTCCATTTAAACCATATCGGATTGTAAGTGACTAATGATGTACACATTTTATTTCTACAGTCCATGGTATTTGTTTGCTCACTGGCGTGTGCTACCTTCTCCAGTCGTGTCGTTATCGGAAGTAACGCTGGTTTCCTTCTGATAATGAAAGGTTCTTACGCCGGTCGTTAGCGGGTGTGAGATCAATGTCACCTGAAGCATGTGCGATGTGGTGCTGTTGAACCTACCGTACGCTGTGTGCTTTAAACGTTTGCTTACCACACCAGTCTACCTACCAGCACACTGTCGAAGTACACCAGGTCCATCATACGGGTGAGGGCGGCGAGTTGTCGGAGTTCGTATGAGTTGACATGTTCCGAGGGTCTCAAACCCTGTATTTACTGTTTGCAGATGATGACGTTAAGAGCGCACTAGGAAGGAGGCTGGAGCTTGTCAACCATCACCTTTGCTCTCCCGTGCCACATAAACAACACAAACTGGCTACGTGCACAAAAATTTGAATAATCTGTCAGTGAGGAATTAAAATTAGCTGATCACTTGTCGTGATGGCGAGGCGCTCCGAAACCGCCATCGACCCAGCCCCGGGCACGAGAGAGAATCACACGCACCACAGCTAAAAAGGAACTAGAATGTGGCTGTACGACACTCCACGAACAATCCGATCACGTACTGCTGGTTGCGGGGTACCCGCAAAACAATTCTCGTCTATAACTTATGGTTAGAATTTTAAACACTTGGTCGTGCGTGCCCTGTTTCTGTGAACCGTTTTTCAATGGAACTCGCTCGGTGGTGTTTATTATGTTGCTGAGATTTTTCGATGTGGCTGATTTTGTTCTCGCCAGTCTAAGTTCTACGCAAGCTCGGAAAGGTAATAAGGGTGGTTGGCCGATTTGTTAAACGAGCTGTGTGAGATATTTACGTGCCGTTCGGCTGTCGTTGCTGGCATGTGGTCCTGTTTCGTAGAAGTGAGGTAATTTAATATCAATCTAGTGCAAATCTGATGGTACTGTGGCAGTTTATAGTGTTTGGATAAGCGATGAAACAGTGTTGAAAATTGGTTGGTAATAGGATTACATTTTGATTCCGACCTAATAGTTCTGTTACTGACTAATGATAGAGAAAAGCATTGTCGGAACTATTTTAAGAAATTCATTTATTATAATATTATTGATTGACAAAAAATGTTGTATATAAACCGTTGTTAATCATTGTATGTATTGTTTTCATTCGATGCGCTAAGAGTTATCGTTTTTGGGAGATAGATAGCTACAGCCGTGTTGATAAGAACTTAGCATGCATTGTTTTATTGAAACACCGTCATAGCAATACAGCAACCTTTTCTTCGCCGAGCCAATTTAACAGCATAGCGTCTGACGGAGGGTACAGCAGTAAACAATTAACTGAGGTAAATCCGCTGAGGGACAGGCACAGTACGCTGCATTCCAATCGGAGTTGAGCTTAGGCTCAGTTGGCTCTAGGTAGAAACATTTTTCTTTTTGAACTGTGGCGAATGAAGAGCAGCCGGTACAAAACCTCCGCTGGAGGTGGATTCTTTACATCTCCCGTTCTCCATTCTACTTTTGTTATATACCGTTTAAGATCTTTCGAGCAAGTAACCTCCTACAGCCTTCTTCGTCGTCGTCGTCGTCGTCGATCGTTGATGGATAACTGTTTTCAAGATGAATAACTTGAAAATAGGGTAGGCAAATTCTTTTTTTTCGGGACGAATCTTCGGAATAAGCGAACACAATGGCGTTGAGCAGAGTGTCAGCAGATCAGCAGACCATATGAGGACCTGAAGGCGAGTACAATCTCGGTACAAAAGCGGGATGCTTTAACGAAAAAGAGACTAACAGCGTTCAATTTCATCCAAACAATCTTCCACCACTAGCCGAAGGCATTTGTGGTCTATGGTGTTGGAGGCTCGATTCTCCCGGTACTTATGGCTGATGAAGATTGGAATTTTCCTTGGGAGTTACGAAAATTACCCATTGCGAGAGGTAGCATGATGGGTTTTCGATGGCTTAGATGGGTTGGAGTGTGCCGGCAGTGATCCAAGTCAAAGCGGACAGAGGCGCTGGTTTAGCGTGCGCAAAATTTTCGTAACGGCACCTTCGCAAAGGGACGGTAAAGTAGGGAGGAGGGAATTAAAAGAGGTTTAAAGCTGACTTGCGGGAACGAACATGAGGTACCCGATGAGTGATAGCGCCTAATGATATAACACCGTCAAGGTGAGGGAGCTATTAGCGTGTCGGGGACCTTTCTTGGAAACTGGCACGATTTATTTGGATGAAGGATAAGCGAACGTTTGAATGAAATAAACATAGCACATAGGAAGGAAGAATGCTTTCCCTGTAGGATTCATGAACAGTAACTGGTTGCTTCACTAACAAATATTCAATCGAACACCAACAGTATAGTTAAATTTGCAGCTCAAATTTTCTGTATGCTGTGTAGAAAATATACTAATGAAATTTTTGAATTGTGCTTTGGATTAACAATATATAAATATTTCCAAATTACGACTTGCAAAAATTAAGAAATAAAAAAATTATTGAAATTGAATTGAATTTGGTTAAATATTTCTTTTTTTAGAAAAAACTTTATTTTGGTTAAGTGTTTCTTTATTGTGTTTAAAAGCTAAGCGTTTTGCTGTCCCCATTTTAAACGCAGATAAAAAATCGAAAGAAATGCGCGGACGAGTGTAACGGCACGTGAATGCCAGGTTTTTTTTAACAAGAGCAATTTCAATCGGTACAAATCGTGAGCATTAAATTTCGTCCGGACATGTTTCGGAGCGTCGGTTCCATAAGACAAGCTGCTGAATCGCCATTTAGATTGATCTCGATTGAATCGTCTCCTGGTGTACATTTAGCAAGCCTTGCTATTTTCGCGAACCGACGAACACCGAAAAAAAAGCAACACATCCACAAAACTGTTCCGGAGAGTAATTAATAGATCGAGATCAAAGTCGTGGCCCTGTTGCTCTGTTTAACCGGACACCCGGTGCGTTGGGCCTTCGCGGAAAAAGGCATCCACTTTCGTTCCACTCTTTTCCTCTCTTGAAAAAACCCTTGTCGTTGGAAGAATGTTGGGCAAAATATGTAGTGCTTCGTCGCAGTAGGCCAGTGGCGAAAATAGAGCTTAATTGCTGACGAAAGGAACAGAAATTTGCCGGAATTTGTCGTGTTGTCCACCCTACAGTTAGGTAATTGGCAATTACTTCCGTGAAATTCCGCACTATGCTCGTTCTATTTTCATAAGAAAACTCTCCGTTTACGTACTGTGTCAATTTGGCATGGTAAAGATATACGACTGAGATGATATGTTTACTTTAATTAGTCTGTACTGATTCGAATGCAATTACTCATCATTTGGGAGTGCTCAACATTTTAGGAAATATATGTAGAACCGTGTTTTTTCCTTCCCTCGGATCTGTGATCTATACTTAAGCAGGTTTCGGGAAGTTCTGCAAATTCTGCTGATTCAAGTTTAGTCGATAAGATTAATTATTCTACGGCGAAACATATTTCTTTTGCTGATGCGATAGCAATGCAAATATCGTCAACAAACAAAGCTGAATTTTCAAATTTCCTGTTTAAATAATTTTTCGTTTTAGATTGCGCAAATGAGCAGAATGTTAAACAATTTTTTTAATGTTTTGCTTTTATGAAACTCTAAAGTTATTATTTCAATAAAAAATACCATCATGAAAAACGATTTTAAAAATTATTTTATTAAAATTAAAATTATCATCGTGAAGAATTCCGTTTATTCTAATTCTATTTTATTTTTTGTAGATTTTTTCTTTTATGCTCATTTTATTTATTTTACCATTCTCTTGGTTAGAATGCATAATAACTAATGATCAACAACAACAGTGTTATCGATAATTTGTGTCAGAAACCACGCATAGCTATAACAAAAATGTTACTTTTTTGTTGAATCTTACCTTACCCAGACCTGGTTAACTTCTGTTAACCAAATTCAAACGTCGTTTTTTTTTACTTCAGAACAGCTTTCAGCCATAAAGATCGTACTTTCGACTGCTAGACGCTTCCATAAGACATTCTATTTTCGTTTCTATAACCTACTTTGGTTGCAGTATGGAGCAAATTTGATACTTTCTCCTATTAGGTACAAAGAATTTGCTTCATCAGTCCTCAATCATTTGACTGAAGAGATTGTTTAGAAGGGCTTACGCCGGCAACAGCGTTAGTAAAGCTGCAATGCGATCGGATGCGATGCCGCGTGATAACGATAAATATGCATCACTTCTCTTCTTTATACACCTGATTCCGGTGATTTCGCTCACACGACAAAATGATTGGTTTGGCGAGCCCGGTTGTATGTATGCGCAGCTGCAGGTGCGCTCCAGATCCAGCAACATCCACCGGTCGCTGCTTTCACCTGCAGGAAGAAAGGTGTAATGAATGCGCTACACCTCTTTGCGGACGTAACGCGGTGAGGTTTGTAGTTTGTTTTTATTGACCCGGTCACCGGCGGTGGCGCTATAATTGCACACCGCTTGCAATTACACACTGATATGTCGCTTCTGCCGACTGTTTCTGGGTAAGGTAGGGATATCTATGAAAATCGGGTCGAGTTTTATCGGAGGGAATGGAGATTATGAGTCTCCAAAAGCTATAACTACACATAGAAAATGGCCCTAGTTCACAAGTTATTTATACGAATCATTATTCATTACTGCAGGCTAACAGGATGGATCAAGCTGCATTGTCGTTAATATTCTCGTCTCGTACGGGTAGAAATAGAATGTTATTCGTATTCACGCGACGCTGATTTTGGATGCATCGGTATGGTCGTTTGAGCTTCAATCATAAATGGACGGCAGTTCATATTCGGCGATGACGGAGTGAATTATGATCGTGCCTCATTCGGTCTCCGTTCCAGCCCGTAGAACCATGTGTCTATTTGATGTTTGATATACCTAAGAATTTGTGAAGTATTGATGAGCCATTCTGGCATGCAGGGCACGTAGCTCGATCAAGCCGATGACGTGTTGAAAAAATGGTAGATGGAATAACTTTACTGGAGGTGACTTTTTATAAGGGCACATAATTGTATCCACAACAGGGTACACCGCAATGAGTCAGATGTTTTAGCATCGATGTTAAATTAATTTGTGGCCGGGTTGCGGCTATCCCACTTGATTCCAGGTCGTTCAATCGGTATGGTTAAAGGTAATGACATATCCGGTTGCTAATTACTTCAACAGCCAACATAGAGAGTGCGCGTTCGTTTTCCAGGCATTTTAAATGAAACAGTTTACTGAACGAGGGAAAGAACGTGGTAGTTGAAAATTGAAACTTGTGCTTTGTAAACTTATCGAAATGCGATGGTAAAGCGTAGATATTGACCATTTCGCTTAAGGCACCAGGACCATCAGCTGGCTAGGTACACACGGTTGCTGCTGATGAGACGTGTGCGTGTGGGAGGCTAGAGACGGTGGTTATGATTTTAATAACTCAC
This sequence comes from Anopheles farauti No. 4, assembly GCA_000956215.1. Taxonomy (NCBI): domain Eukaryota; kingdom Metazoa; phylum Arthropoda; class Insecta; order Diptera; family Culicidae; genus Anopheles; species Anopheles farauti No. 4. The sequence continues at coordinate 21,384 of JXWZ01000373.1, forward strand.
AGAGTATGTTCTTGAAACTGTGAAGTGGCTACTACTGCTACTACGTTACTAACGCTCAAGTTGTAGCAAAACCCGCGGTCCAACCACGCTAAGGGCGAATATTTTCAGCCCTTTTACGCTGGAGCAACTAAATATAATTGTACTATGACGATTCAGCGTTTTTCACAACAAAACAGTGATGTGAAGCGTGAAGATGACGGTTGAAATACTAATCCGATTAGCTTGCGGTTTGTTGTTCATAATTCCGACCGTGCAAGAGAAGGATCGCCGTTCCTTGGTGATTTATTTAGATTCTTCTAATGTCCGGAGGGTAATGAAGACGATGGAAATTTTAACGCGAAAGTATTCGACAGTTTTGGCATTCTAATAATGGGTTGGTGTCACCTTAGTTATGGGCTTTATAGCTCAAACCACAATTTTAAAAAACTTTTCACTTTGAATAAACAAAGGTTGTACATTTACTTCTGACATAAATTGGGATTTTTTACAAGTCTAGAAATGGTGTAAAAGTTCAACTAAATTCCAATTATTATTTGTTATATTCTAGATTAATTTAACCAGATATATGTTGCTATTGAGATTTCAAACTTTTCTATGTTTTAGATAACATATTATTTGTAGCATACACGATTCATCCTTTGACTGCGATTCAGCAAATTATCTATGTATCGTATTTCTAAAAAGTGCAAAGTGATGTATGATTAGAATAGTTAACCGTGTTCAATAAATTTAAGATTTCCTTTTTTTTATTAACTAAAAGCATAGCTTAACATTATGTTTTAAAGAGGCGAAAGACCCTTCAGGTCAAAGTCTCTCTAATATATAAAAAAAAAACATTATGTTTTCAATTGCAACTCTGTATATAATTTTTGTTGTGGAAATTCCGTAAATCTTAGGGAATTCAATAATTTCAAAAAGACTATATTGAATAAAAAGTAAGCGTGCTATCTATAATCTCCATTCAAAATGCGTACAATTTTCTCACCTAAAAGTCGTAACAATATTGACATTCATATGAGTGAAAGGCTTCTTTTGGTCATACCAACGCATTGATCCGTTATAGGCTAAAGTTATATTTCTATTTCTCTGGGTAAATTGTTTTGTTGTTTCCTTTCGAGTTTTTGCAGCCTCATGCCAATATGCACTGTACCAAGCAAAGTGTCATATTAATCGAGCCGGAAACGGTATGGCTAGCGATAAAGTGTATCTTCCGTAAATGGTGAACAGGGCAAACTTCACTGAAAGGGCACTGTGTTGCCTCTTGGCTGAGAGGTAATGTTGCAGGAAGCGGCAAAATAACAATGCAACTGCATCGTTGCAACTCACTAACATCCATGTGGTCTTGTTCGTCTGTCGGAATGTGAACGCGGAAGTCTAGATCGGGTGGGGAATGCTAGGTGAAGGAAATGTCTCCTACCTCTAATGGTCTTAAAATCGTACCGTATGTGACTCATTCGTCCTTCACACGATGCTCGTCATCAGTGGCTGTGAGTCATACTTGTTTAGATGTTCGTCTTTTTTATTGAACACTTGCCTATGAATTGTATGAACCCTTGCGCTATCACTTTGTTAGTTAGGTTAAGTTAGGTTGGGTTGAGTGCCATACATTTCACAATCACCAGTTGATACACAAGATATGCACACGCTTGCTTTGTTTTTCGAAATGACAATAATTTCCTTTTTTTGGTCTCATGATTGCGAGCACCTAGCTTTAAAGATTCCATTGGAAAGCCGTAACCTTGGGAAGCTGAGATCAATACCGAGTGCTTAAACACATTGACATTCCTTTTACATCCGGGCCGTTGGGCAGGTGGAGATATATGAAGAAGAACTTTCCTTCTCCTTCTCCTCATACTATTATCGATGATGGTGTCTAAACCCTTTGCTAACGGAAGCTGATGGAGCGTGGAATCGATTGCCTTCCGTGTGATCTTTTGAGTGAGCAGACTTCACTTTCGCTACAACGGGTACGGGATACGCATTGCACCTTTACCAGCTTACTTTCCCGACGGAAGTGAAGCAGAAGAAGACAGATAACTCCGTTAGTTTTTCTAGCTACACTTGGGAGGCATAAAGTCTGGGTGAGGGAGCTTATGTTGTTGTCGCCAAAAGGTGAGCTTATAGTACGCGATGATGCATGATGATGCGGAGTTTATTGGGATCATTTGTTAAACCGTCGGGTTTTCAACACGGTAAAGAAATTTGGTGATTTGCAAATTCTCTGATGTGGCCTTACAGAATTAGGAATGTAGAAAGTTTTCATTTTATGTTTAGAGAGTGTACTCTTTAAAAAGATGAAAGACGAAACGATTTGCGAATAGAAATTCGATTGGAAAATGAGCAAATAATTGGAACAAATATTATCAAGAACATAAATATTGTTGTAACATTGTACTGTTTCATTAAAAAATAAAAAATAAATGTGCCACACGTATTTTATTTATTGAAAAAATCGTTTACTCACATTAAACCAAATAATAACTTAGCATACCAATGACAAATTTCTGGTTTGTTATTTTGCCGTTACCAAGTAATTTTGATTCTGATGATTATTACTTTCTTTTTATAATAATTGATAAGTTTTTTTAAATCGATAATTTAATTCGATAGTAATAATAATAATTTATAATAATTGATAGTAAGTAATAATATTAATTATTTTCAATTTGGAATGTTTAACAATGTTGAAACAGAATAAATAATAAAAAATTGATTATATTAGATAAATATTTAAAAATTAGTTGAACAATAAATTTATCAAATACTTTAGAGATTTCGAGTCGAGATGAGTTTTGCTGATTTATCTATGGAAACAGCAAAATCGATATACTCTGCTAAAATTTCATAAAATTATACTAAACATCAGAGTAAATCGCTGTTTAAAATTTATCTGCGCTATTTTCCGTGCATAAACTAACATTCGATCCAAAAATAAATTGCTTAAAATATGTCATCCTGTGCGTACATCTCAAACATCATCGTTTATATACTATAACAACGAAAATAAAAAAATAAAAATAATAAAATCAGCTGTGCTTGAAAAAAAAAACATTTCTATTGCACGTACGGCGCTTGTCTGACTTGCTGGCTTCACTTCCGCTTCATCTGCTTCACCGTCGCTCACCTGGTGCCCTCCACACCCAAAATAGAAAAGTCGTTACCTACAGTGCCTGCCTCTTATTCCTTTCCGTGTGGCGAAAATAAATCTCGCCACACGGATTGAAAGAAGGAAGAGAAATAAAAAAAGAATAGAATGAAGGGTAAATATGAAAAGCAAGCAAGCCAATGCCAAGATTCACGCACCGAAATTCGTACTGAATCTTAAAATGCTTACTCACACTCTCTCACACATACCGAGTAAAACGCTATCGGTGTGTAAAGCATGTCCCTTTCGTAATTAAATCGCGGCAGATTGTCAGACCCCTAAGCGCCGTTTCGGTAGGACCCTTTTCGATCGTCGGTTTCCCTTGCATAAATGACCGGGGAAACACGCTGCTACAATCGCCCTTAACGATCTACACATACATACACACGGGAATATTGTCCTGCACGAACGCATTTCGTCCTGCATCCATGACACGTTATGGTTGGAGGGAGAGGAGGGATGTAAAAATAGGAATGCAACATCTGCTCGTCTGCTATAACCGTTGGAAAGCTTGCACTTCGATTTGGGACGCGCGCGCGTCCCACTGTTCGTGCGTCTCTTCATATCAAACGATCGGTATTGCTTCCGAACAAGATTGCGATGACGGTGGTTGCAAACGGAAAAGGTGGTTTGAGTGAAAATTGTTTAGTTCCAATTTTCGTCTACCGGATTGTGGAACGTATGCTCGCATAAGTTTATAAGGTGAAGCATTATTTCATCGAAAATTGCGTTTGTGAAAAAAAGTGCAAAAGTTACATACGTCAGAGAAAAGCACATACGTGAAGGATAGTGAATAATGGTGAGCATGTTAGAAAATTTAGAATATTATAAAAGAGGTTTCAAGTTAAAGAAGAGGAAGGGATCGCTAGCTTGGACGAACAATGCGGTGCAAATTTAAACATTTTTTAAATTGTGTCTAATACATGTAAATTCATATCTAGATCAATTCAGGGCGTTACTGTAGAAATAGTACATTACATCTTGTGGATGTTTTGTGATAAATTATTGCGTTGCAAACCATTGCGGAATGACTCGTTTGGGCAGCTCAACAATAAGTAAAGGGATGTGCATTGCCGCGGAGTGCAAAGCAAACATAAACGTAGAAACGCCTTACGTTTGCCCAATCGATTGGCGTGTACTAGTCTTGCCTGTAGGATTAGGCAAGGATTCGTGTGTTTAAATTGCATTGCGTTACGGTGAGGGTTAATATTTACAATCTCCTTCTTCGGTTAACGACGAGCTATGCACTAAACGAGATTAATTTCATTCGTTACCACTTAAACACAACGGAACAAATGATTCACGTTTGTGATATGAGCATTTTGCAAGAGTAATAGTTCTAATAACAAACTCATTAAATAATGCATAACATCATCCTTCAAGTCTTAACCACAAATATCACATCATCAACTTTTACAAATATATCTTATTCTTTTTGTTCGATTTCTCGTTGCAGATGTCACGTTCAAACTTTGCACGCTCGCAGAGCAAAGTTTGGTTCGGTAACGAACCCAACTCTGGAACTTATGGAGGTTTTCGGCCGTACGGTTTCCATCTCCATAGTGGACCTATGTCTCGCCCCACGTATCCCACCTTTCACGACCTCGAGGAGGAGGACGAACTGATTGAAGAGCAGCAAACGGATAGCAAAAATGCAGCCACCGGTGCCAACAGCTGGGCCGAAACGAACCGCCAAGGAAGCCCAGCCAGTCACAAAAGTCAAGTTCGTGAGATCCTTACCTCCAGGAGATGGTACTTTATTTTTTAATATTAATTTAAATTGGTGTATCTTATTGTAGGACTCAGGATTTTCCGACACGGAAACGTCCCTGAATGCGGTTGGAAGTCTAGTGAAGCGTGGCAATATAAATGATAGTCAGTCGTCTTCTGGCACCACCGAGAAGCTAACACCAAAGAGAAGCGTCAATGAGGAGCTTTTTGAACGATCACCGTCACTTAACAGTAGCGCACCGACACCTCCAACAGTCATCCGGAGGCCAGCACCGATGCCACCCCGCACGGGTCAGGAGCTGGGACGTCGCTTATCGTACAGTGAATCGGCGGAAACGCAAACAGGCTCGGAAAGCCCTCGAAATGTATCACTGAAAAGGGGGCGAGTTATCACGAAAAACAGTCGGGTGAAGCGTAATCTTAGTGATCAGCTAAGTAACTCGAGCGAAGAGATGATCTCGCTTGATAGTAGCGAGCTAACGAATATTTTAAATCAATCGGTACGAGAAGGAGCGGTCTCTGGGTCAGAACCAGATGCGAATAACAACAACGCCATCAAGGGAGAAGCTGTTGAACTTCCAACATATTCGGAACTATATCCAACCCGAGGCACATCGACGCCTATCCGTGGTCAGGCAAAGCTGTACAGATCGCTACCACTTTCTCCGACGAAACGAGTACCACCACCACCAATGGTTCGCCCCGTTGTGGCTCCATCCGGAACAGATAACTTCTACGAAGAATCAAACAACACGGTTGACTCAGTGAGTGATCATGCACTATCCTATACGATCTACGATAATCCTCTGCTAAACGGACATCAACCGGCTGTCCAGGGATGGTTGGAAGGACTTCGATACTCGTGCCAAAGTGAGGTTATGTCGATCCTACAGACTAAATCGATCGCAACTGAAGCAGGGAGATCACTGCGACTAACATCAACGGTCGCGGTGAAGATTTTGCGGCATCTCCAGGCCAAAGTGTCTACATTGCAGGGTTCCTTTGAACGAGTGGAGAAACTGTTTGCAGCTATAAGGAAGTATCAGACCCAACGAGAGAACAACAACGACGAACAGGATGAAGACGATGAGAAAGAAATTTACCAAAAGGTTGCTGTCTTCGTGCATGGACTAGCGACTGACATAGATGCGTTCGTGCGAAAACAACAAGGTACCGACTATTTCGGACGTGAAGCATCCGAACGAGATGATCGTCGGAAGTTTGGCGAAAACGCGCGTACTTTGGTGGATATGACAGCAGATCTACGTGACGCAGCTTCCAGTAGCGACAGCTTTGATTACCGTTCCGCTGAAGAAGAAGTACAGATCGTGAAACGTTACTTCCTTATAACGGTCCGAATAATCTTCAAAAATCTGGTGCGTGTGATCGTGGACGCGGTGGAAGGCGCGCGATGTGAACTTATTCTGCGCTCCAATCTCAGCTACGTTGCAAGCCTCTCGAATCTCGATTTCGGTGGTTTGGCTTCCTTAAATGATGCCTTCATTGCAAACGGTACGGTGCGGGTATTATTACTTGTGTGCGTTGAATCGAAGCTGTCATCCGTACGTGCACTCGCTCTTCGTGCCCTAGCGACCGTATGCTCTACGACGGAAACCATTCGCCAGCTCGAGCGTGCGGATGGGCTTGAAGTTCTGCGGGACATCCTAACCGCGGGTGCGGATTCGGAACGTACCGAACCAGAACTAAGGGAAGCAGTGTCAGTGCTGACGCAGATTACAGCCCCGTGGCACGGCGAAGACCATCGGCTAGAAGGACTGAAACAGTTTGTACACGCCATCGTGGAAGCGATCACCGGTATGTATTCGACCACTGCATCATTACTTTTCTTGGAAATTACAAGTTTTTGTTAGATGCTAGAGAACGACTTTTGGACGTATCTAAGGCAAATTCTTTGAAGCAGCTTTTTCCGCTAGCAAATAATTGAAAACAGTGGAATACAAAGCTGTAGCATGTCTGGATTGGTTTTTTGAAATAATATTTGTGCTTCATGTGGGACATTTATTGTGTTCTCCAAAAGACCTTCCAAAGTTTGCAACAGTTTGTTTGCAGTTTGCATCTAAAATTCCAACCAAATTGTACATTGTTTATTAAAGCTGAAAATTAAATACTATAAATTTCCAGTTCATTGCCTGAAAGTAAGAGAATAAAATGTCGAGACATGTTTCTCTAAGTACATCCAAAACCATTCGTAGATTTATGTGATTAATGTAAAAAGTTTAACCATCATAGTGATAATTTGCATTTCGTTCTGCATCCGTTATAAAAGGATAGGGATCTAATTCAAAAGCAAGCATTCAACAGGACGTAATCTATGCTGTTGCATTTCCAGGCGTCACATTGCCTGTAACGCCTCGTGACGAGCATATAAACTTGATGAAAATGGACAGAACAAGATTGCAGACATTGCAGTATCCACAGATTAAGCGCTTGTGTTGAAAGCAGTACATCCTCTTTTTCTTACTCTGAAGATATCGCTGTAAATTTGTAATTAGAAGAATTAGTGTTTATCCCGAGATGAGTGTAGAAGGATGCGGAAGACATAAAAGTTCGTTCCACATTCACACGGCACCATCCTTGGACAACAAAGTGCTGTGCAATGCTAAGAAGAAAGAGGATAAAACGTCGTATTAATTTCTGTTTTATTTCTTTTTCATTTCTCTTTTCTTCTTTCGAACTTTCTTGCTGGAAAAATGAAAACTGCACACAGACATCATCGAGCGGACAAAATGCTGCCAAACGCTGCTGCTGTGCACCGCCAGCCTGAACAACATGACGCGCATCGAACCGACGGCGGTGTACGCGCTGATGTCGCAGGATACCGTGGGGAAGCTACAGACGGCCATTGAACAACGTGGTCCTGGTGCATCCATCTTCCTCTATGTAAGTACGGCTTTCAGGGAAGATTTAGTTCATCATTCTTGGAGATGGACGCGTTGTTAAATGCAATAAAGAACCGACGATGCTTAACGACTACCGTCATTCTGTGACGTACCCAACGGTGATGATACACACCGTATGGGAGTGATCCAAACGCATTTCGGGTGACTTTAGTTATGGCATTGTTTCGAGGTTGATTGAAGCAATCAATTGATGCGGTGGGACAGGAATGCGTTTTATTTTGTTGTTGCTGCTAGGACTATCAAATGCAATTTATGGCCCCAAAAAGATGTCCAATGTGTGAAATATTGCCCCTGGGGCAGTGGAGCAGTAACAGATTGATGGATCACCTGAAAGTGTTCTGCTCCAGCGTGATGTGATGGTGTTTTCAAATCGATCGGTTCCAATCTAGGAGCTCCAACGAATGTAACAAAGGATACATATCGGCGTGAATTGATTCGTTTTTGATGGGATGACATTAATCCGAACAAGAACTAATCGTACTGCGTATTTTCTCCCTTTTTCTTGTCGTTTATCCTTGTAGGAACAGTTAACCGCGATGCTGTACAATATGTCGGCAAACTGGAAGTGTCATCATCATCTCGCCGGTCGCCCACTGATCGCTTTTCTGGTGACGAAACTGAACCAAAAGTTCTATGAGCGCATGGCGAACGGTGTCGAGTCGGAAGCACAGCGAAAGACGATACGGAACATTCTTCACGTGCTGTCGCGGTTACTGACCGGTGGTAGCCTATCGTCCGGTGCTTCCCATGAACTAATCGAGACGACCATCGGACCGGTGCTGGCGCGAATTGAACGCACGCTTGATGGGGGTAGTGAACACTATCAGGACATATCGTACGTCAATCGACGGTGCAACGAAAGCCTGGCTACACGTTCCACGGTAAACAGCGAAGGAACGGAACAGTCGACCCACCATCAGCAACAACAACCTCACATTACACGCCTTACGGTTCGGCGGGATCCGGTAAACGGGCCAGTGATGGTGTTGGATCAGAACCGTCAAGAAAGTTACGTTTAGTAATGAAACTAGTGACTGCGAGTAGCACAGCTACAAACGGAAACACAGTGGGGCGAAGACACCAAGGAATCCTTGTGCCATAAGCAAAAAACGAAAGTATCAAGTGCCTTCGAGAGGCCAACCGGATGATACGGATAACTAAATTCCATCGGAAAACGTCTTTATTTATGTACGTGTATGTGTGTCGATGTCTGTGGTCAGAGGACCTAATATATTTTAATATATTCCAATCTTCCAATGTAATTTATTTCCTGTATACCGCGGTGCCTAAGAATGCGCGCGTTCTTACCGTGGTGCGTAAGAATGTAGGCACGAATTACCGACAAATTTTGTGTAATATATTACGAAAACACGAATATTAGCGAAAAATTCAAAAGGAAAAATGAACGAACGAACCAAACATGTATGATATCGTATTTTTTTAAATCGAGCATGATTAATCCGAAACCATGATGATACTATTAAATACTGCATCCTGATGATGCTAATTCTTGAAGAACAGAATAATCCGACACGGTTAAGAATGGTTGCAAAAGTTCAAAAACTGATTTTCTAACAGATGAATTAACTTAGTTGCTACTTTTTTATATGTATACTGAAAAATAGTTTAAATTTATCTTTTTAATATTTAATCGATCAGCTTCCTGAAGGTTGTTTAAAAGACATGGCTCTATACTTTTGCATCCATATGCTGTGTTTTGTCGTACAAACAAGAATGTTCGAATTGATTTTTTTTGCATTTTCTCAACGACAGTGGACTCGATAATTCTCAAGAAGGCTCATAGAATTGGAAAGCGACTTAATTATTCTTGTGATGATTTTTTATACCTTTCGAGTGATATGTAGGGATTTAACGGAAAACAATGTTTGTAGTTGTTAGAACTCGAATAGCATGCGTGCACTCGTCGGAGGAAATTATAACACCGAAAATTTACACATCGAATTTATTAACACTATCAGTGCTGCACCGAGTATGGCATAAGCTTAGACCCGTTGTGCTGAGGGGCGAACTGCTTGGGAATTCTTCATTTGTGTAGACTGTTTTCAGATTAGTTCAAACCAGTAAATCAATATCAAACACGTCCGCAAGAATATCATAGGAAATCCAACACAGCTGTGTTATGCCAACTCATGATGCCTTTCTCCACGTTACTATTTTTTCATGGACAAAAAAATCTCTTCAAAAAGATGTCGCAACCACCTGAACGCAGAGTATGAAAAATTCTTTGAACGAAACCAATCAGCACTCGAATAACACAACGGGTTTGCTCCGTGACTGTACTTAAAATGGGACTTACTAGTTTGGAAGATTGGCAATAGAGGAGAAGAGTGAGAGACTTTACCTTGTTCTAGATAGATGTATGGAAAATGTCCAAGGATAATATTATTTTCTAGTCATATTTTGATGATCCCGTATGTTGAGGGTGTATATTGTGTGTTAAGTAAAACTCCAGTTGAACAAGTATTATAGGCTGACATGTTGATTCACTTTATTTTGGTCTTAGTACATCATAAACGAGGTAAAATACAATAAATACTTCCATCCAGTATTAATACAAGCATTTCCAGCATCTTGGATATTGGATTATTGTTTTATGGCCACATACAGTCAAATTAGTTTATGAGGAATCGGAAATATGACGTGGTGCGGTGTTTGTGATTCAACCACAAAACATGTGTCTGAAGTTTACATCACGCAAACTGGGAATAAAAAAAACGGATTTCATTTTTATGAACAACCAGGAACATCATTTTCTAGTTTTTTTTTTAAATTGACCAAATCTTGTCTAAAAGTTTTGCTTTGTTTATAAAGCATACCAGATCTATGAACCAATATTCTGTCACTTAAGTCGTAGGAAATAACGATGATGAGGTTGGTATCGATTTTGATAAATAATATTGGTAACATCATGTATGAAAACTATTTTTTTTATATTCGAAAAATTCTACAATGTAATTCTTATTGATTATTTACAAACTATTCTATACATCCAAAATGTTGGTGCAATTGTTATATACATTATAAAACATTCCCTATGAATTTTCGAGGCTGGAAATAATAAATAATTTAAAAAAGATAATTGCAATCGCACACATATAAATTTGACCAAGAAGTAGTATAGCAGTCCTCCGTTGTGCGATATAGTTTATACAGCGCCTGAAGTTAAGCAAATGTTTGTAGCTGTAAATTGTAACGTACTTGGATGATCTACATTTAGGGGCAATTTTAAGTATAACTCGACATTTGTCGTGAAAAGACAAATTTTACGTAAGGGTCGTT
>JXWZ01000374.1:0-50367 GCA_000956215.1 Anopheles farauti No. 4
CCTACTGGGTGAGAAAGGCCGAAATGGCCTTGTCGGACACGTCCGCAGACAGGTCGTGCAAACGCACGATCACCGTATTGTCGTCCATAATAAAGGGAATTACATAGTCCTTTCCTTCGCACAGAAAGCTGTGCTTTCCATCGTTCTCTTCTACCACGCGCATAGCATTTATCGGGTCTTTCGTCTGAAAGAAGACGCTAGAGGCACCTCCTTTGCATTGTACCCGCACAATATTTTTGGTGGCCGTACCAAGCTTTGGCCATACATACTTTATGGCTTCTGACGGAACCGGCCGTTTCGGGACTTGCGAAAAGTCCACTCTAAAAGTGCGTCGGGATACCGACATCACACGCTTTTCTAAGTTTTGTTTTTGTTTCACTTGCTCAATTTGTCACGTCACGTCTGTTCTCTTCAGTGGCGCAGGAGCAACTAATGGTTAATGGTATAATGGATTTAATGGTACAATGGTTTAATCATATTTTATAGGTATCGATTTTACTTTAAAATTTAAAATAAATTTAAAGAAAGACGACAATGAAAACATAGCAAATCCTGCAGTGTTATTTTTTAAACTGGACCGGCGAACTTATCGAAAACTTACAGTATGTATTTCTTTTATAATGCCAATCTGAGCACAAGAACATGCACAAATTGAAAAAGAATACCATATTTTTTTCCTTCAAACTGCTGTTGAAGGAAATTTCATAATTTCTTATATCGTTTTTCAAACCATTCTTTCAAATCCACCTGGCGCGATGAAATTCGCTCCGCGCAGCCATTGTGCTAACGATTTTGTTTACCCAATGTAAAGCTTACCATCCACACATCACTGGACGGTAAAGCTATTGGTTTGGTAAAAATATTTTGCCCTCAAAGTTAACAGACACGGTGGTTGAACTTGCGTCACCTCACACTGCGACAGACAAAGACAAACAAGGAATAGTGCGCTGCTCATCATAACGCGCGGGTAGGCGTTAATGTAAAAGGGAATACGACATGTGCTATGGCAAACAACAGGAAACCACACGCGATAAAGGGCAAACTTATGCGCATTGTGCAAGAAAACCGAACAAGCAGCATCTCGAAGGGAGCGTCAAGAAATAATGGTTCACCGATACCGCCGCCACCTTTGGCTGTGTCTTACCTGATCAGTCGAAATTTAACACGATTTATAAGATACTGCACGCCGCATCGGGTATTTGGCTTGCCTTGCTCCAGCGAATTCACTGCCAACAGTAGTCCGCCGATAACGAAAAAGATTTGAACCGTGTAGGTGTTGCCGGCCATTGCGATCGAAAACCATGGCTCATCGAATTGCGCTTCAAGCTGGTCGACATTTTTCAGTGGCATCCGTATCAGAGGTATGGAGGAGTGCGTCAACAGTATTATCATCATCGTTAGCGCACGGATTCCATCGAGATGGCGAAGGTTGAGCCCGGGTTTGGTGTCTCTTTCGACCAGTTTTGACAAGTTACGCGAAAGCGAAAAAGATTGTACAACGTTGCTGTAAAGTGTCGAGCGTCTGTTTGGGAAAGGAAAAATTGAAATCAAAAAGCGTTGAATGAGCGCATGCTGAAACAAAAACTAATGCACTTACGTTTTGCCTTTGCTCGTTTCACGTGGATCATCCATAACCGTAGCAAGGACTACCAGCATCAATGCCCCCAAAGCAAAGCATAGAAACCCGATCTGTGCCGCGTCTGGTGAGGAAGCAAGTGAGGTTTGAGCGAATCATATAGAAGGAATGAACCATAGCTCACTATGATTACGTACTTAATCCAACGCTAAAAGCGCTGATGGACTCCTCGGCAGAGATACAGCGCATAAGCTCGACAGTCGAATTTAACTGATATTGCTGCCATATTCGGTCTTCTATGCAGTGTTCGAGCTCGGCTGATACGTTTTGTCCGATACCTCCGAGGCTGGTCCGACAGGCTGGTAGGCATACTCCAACTTCAACCGTTCGTCGATCGAAATGGCGTGGGTGATTAGAATAACTCTTTTCGAACAATCATTCCGTATGTGTTTTTGCAGAGGATAGTAAGAAAAATAAGAAAGTAGAATTAAATTATTGGATTAGCTTTTGGCTTAGTTTTATCAAAAACACAGTAAGTAAAAAAGGCACAGTCGTTTACTTCGGTTTACGACTGGATGTGTTGAACTTTAATGGAGATTCAAGTTCAAAATCGATTCAAAATAATATCTAGATTATGCTGCTTTATATATGACTGACCGTTCATATCCCGTAGGACAGGATCGTCCATTGAATTTGTAGAAAGGAATTTCGGAATCTAATGAACGGTGAAGTGAGGTACAGTTTTATTTTTTTGTAAACTACTGGAGTGCCAACAAATTATCTCTAATTATTCTTTAACTCCAGAGTAGCAAAACAAGAAAACATACAGAATAAGTTCAGTAGTGTTGCAATCGTGTTATCGTCCTTAAATGTTAATGTCCCGAAGATACTTTTTCAGTTCTCGTTTATATTGTATCAGAGATCCAACGCTTCTTATGCTCATCTGCGATGTAAATACCAATGCAGCGATGTAAATAAAACGGTTGTTTCTATCTAAAATATGTAAACAAATTTAACCATCTTCACAGAAATCGTGGCGAGTCATGGAATGTTTTTTGTTTACTAAATCCAAAATAACGGGAGTTGTTAAGTAGTGTTGTTGAGCGCTAACTGAACAAAAAATTACAAGAAAGAAATTACAGAAAGAACATACAACACAAACTTAAAATAGACTTCATGAACACGGCTATACTTTAAAAATAAATTGCTTAAGATACGAATTTTAGTATAAAAACCATTTAGATTGTTTTCAACGAGCAAGCTGCATCTTCGTGCTCATCGCAATTCTTTCGCATCTTTATGCTCGTTGTCTGAAAATCCGATCAAACATAACCTGCTCGGACTCATATCAGTATCCAAGAGGTTTCTAAGCAGGTTGTACGTTTTATTTTCCACAAAAATAGTTTTCAGTCCTCCAAGGGAGCGGTCAATCCGGTAGAATAAATCCTGACCTTCTTGAGAATCACAAAACTGAGGCCTTCAAACAAGCAAAAATGGAATGCATACCATGGCACTTGTCTGTCAATGTTTTACACCTTTTTTCTACTCTTTTGGACCTTAGGTGTCGTTAAACCAAAACACTTTGCATTTATGCTCACTTTAGAGTTAACCGTTGGTAATGAGTCACCGTTTTCAAGTTAAGAAGAGACCTGGTTTTGACCGTCGTTGGCTAAGAAGGTGTTATGTGTGGTGGAGCAGTTTTTGAATTCACTAAAAACCATGTGTTAGCTCATATTGCATATTTTACACTAGACAAACGTTAACTAGATGAATTAACAAAATAACACCGCAAACCAATGCAGTGCACCATTGTTTGTAAATGTAACAAGCACTGATTTTACCTCTATATCACGCCAAATCACTGAACTCGTATTAGGCAACAGATGTGCTTTCGCTGTACAATACACAAAATCGCGATGCACTCGTTGACACTCCTCGTAATCGTCGTACTGATAGACATTCATCGATTTCGCCTGATCTGCAACTGTTACCCATTCGAGGATAGAAACATAACGAGAAACATTGAGAACACATTCATTGCGTTGCATTACGCGAATCAGAACGTAAAACTGTCACGATAAACACTCACAGGATTCAGCACAGCATGCTATGATACCGGTCACCACCATCAACCACATCACCATGCTCAGGCGATGGTAGATGGCACCACCGTACGTATGCAGCACCATCACCAGAGTTGCCAACCATCAAGCAGCATCACACGCGCGTGCGGCTGCTTTCCTTGCCGCGAATATACTGACGCGAAGCGGACCACCGCTCTGTCAACCGCTCATCTTGCAAGAAGCTCCTTCGTTTACCGAGTTGCCATGGAGAGGAAACGCCCGAGCGTGCGAAGAGTAAGCGCCAGAGCGTAGACGGTTATTAAGTGCACACGTGCACGTATTAAGGGTACTAGGGTGCGCGTGGCTGAACCGATTTGTCCACCGGTCCACCGGTGGACCGAAGCTGGGGTCGGTTGTTTTGTTGGAGCCGTGATGGTGCGGAACTCTGGCAATAGTGATTTTTAAGCATGCTATAATTTACACATAAAAAAAGTTCGACGAATATAAACAATGGATTGCCGCATAATTGCTGCTAATTTTGAATTGATTCGATATTTGTCGCCGCTTTTGCGCTACGTTGTTATGGGCACGTGCTACGGGCCTTTTCGTTTACATCGCGCAACATTTAAAAGCGTTTGTGATCGCTTTGCGGTTCACCCTTTGTGGAGATGTTTATCTAGCGGAGCGAGTAGCGAAACTCAAAACAATCTGAGTTTAACGAACTTCACTAAATCACTCCTTTTCACACGTATTATGAGAGACTTAAAAGTATACGTAAAAACGGTTGGATAGTCCATTGCACACGGTTTTGGTGACCTTTGCACCTGGTACGCATGGTTACAAAATGTAAAATAATATTGTAATGTAATAGAAACAAACCTGAAACGCCGGATGAAAAACTGTACCATAATTTATAATGTATAAGCGATAGTCTATTGTGTCCAGTGAAGTAGCGAAAATATTTTTTTGTTTGCACGAGGTTTTTACCTATTTTCATTTTAACCTTTTAAAAGTTGGGTATTTTGGAAATTATTATTTAATTTATTTCAAGAAGTTAGTAAAAATATAAAATAAAACAAGTTTCATACCATTTCTCAAACAATATAATTATATATAGATCACTGAGAGCAGCGACTACTAAGCACATTTTATTAAATAATATTCCCGGTTTCAGGCGCACTGTACCTTATGCAAATAGATGACAATGTAACTGATTATGTTTCCCCTGGATCTCGCCTTCCTCTTCCGTATTTTGTTTTTTTTTTGTTGTATTTTAATAAATATGTATGTTACAACAATGGAAACAAATAAAATATCGCCAACTAAAACATTAAATCCAAAGCAACTGGCAAGCATGTGTTTTTAGATGTATTAATATGAATGAAAAAAAATGCGATAATATTAATCCGCGCCCCTGTATTTGAGCATTTTAAATTCCTTGATGAAGGAGAAAAACCTGCGCTCTACAATGCTCCAATAGATCTTTTATCCATAGTATTTTAAGGGACGTGCGGTGAAAAAACACAATTTATCACAACTTTTATTTCTTTATTTTTATGACTTCATCATAAATATGATATACTTCGCCAAAAAACTTTTAGTTACCGTTTATTTATTCATTATTATTTGAACTAACAATGATCCATTTTATGGACCGGTTTTACACTTTTATAAAGCTACACCAACTGCCGATGGAAGAACCCTCAAGGTAATTGAATTTATGGACACGGTTTTGGTACAGTTGGGACGATCACGAGTGATAATATCGAACAATCGTATATCGTGCCAACAAAGCGTACCAATAAACTTGACAAGTTCGAGGACGGCTCCTTTTAGCACGTCAACACATGCATCGCATTTATGACCGAGGTTGAATTTATAACGTTTCCAAATGATACCAAAACAGTTTCTTTGTCTGAGCCGTACCATAAATTCATACACTTTTCATCCTTCACGTGCTTCCACGGTACAATGACGTTGATGGAAGTGTACCGTAAAGTCCCACCCAAGTGCGTTGGTTAGGTATTTACAGTTTTCCATGGGACAGTGGTGCAGTGCAGTAATGTATGATCATGCACCTTCCAGCCACAACCGATCAGCTTGTGTAGTCCATAAACGAAGGAGTGTGAATTTTCACACCGATGCGAAACTGATTAGTAACAAGATGTAGTTAAACATGTAGACGGCTGCAAGGGTGGAAGGGACACAGAACAGAAGTTGCTATTGTTGGAAAGCTGCTCGTTTCGAAAAATTACATAAAAAATTCAACGCTAAATAAAGCCGCTCGGTCCATCGTTTCATCTCACGGTGTACGATTCTTTGGCCTCGGTTTTGGATCTACCGAGGATTCATTTGTAAATATGATCCAACGAAAGCGGATGCTGTCAAGTGCGTGATCTTGAAACGGGTACTACATCGAAAGCCGACACATAATGTAAGACTACTGCCAGAGGACACGTGTTAAACATTGCGATAGCAAATAGACAGCATAAAAATTATCATTTTGTAACGCCATGTGCATCTGTGAATTAATCACATCGTAAGCTTCAGTGCATAACGAACCTTGCCACTGCTACCGCACTGTCCAATGATAATGAGAAGCATGATAAATTCACGCGTGTTCGAAGTAAGGGATGACCCGAGGGGGGAGCTTTTGCTCTAAGCCCTCGCGTTTGGCGCACGCTTCATTCACTGAGGCGTTTCGGCTACAGTTTATCTGAGGTCCAGCCATCGCAAACCTTCGAAGCAAGGGTGTGGTGTGTGGTGGGGAGAGAGCGTGCGCACTGTTGTGGATGGGTTCCGGCACCGGATTTCGCATATGCGTGACGTGCTTGGTGTGAGGCAATCCACAGCCAGTTCCACACCGTCACCCGAAACCGATATCTCCCGCAGTCGAAGGGTGTGATGCTTGCAGTGATCGTGTGTTGTGAGGATGGATCTGCTGCTGGTGCGAGCTGGGCTAGTAGTGCTTTCTGTGGCCTTGTATGGTGGTGGTGCATTGTGCGACCAGCAGTATTACTGTGCGTGTGTTTTGTGGTTTGGCGCGTGTGCAGCATCCAACACTGATGCTTAATGTCACTCAATATTTTCTTCTCGTGCAGCGGCAGAAAGCCTACGATTGCCACGAATATACGAGTATGATGATTTCCGCACCTGCCGTGCGCGATACGCCGATTTTGTGTATTGTGTCGGCGTCGTTAAGCTGCACGGGGATGAAAGCAACGAGCTGTGGAAGAATATTTCAGTAAATATCATCACTTAAGTTTTTTACACCATCATTTACTTCGCTAAACACTTTATTTTAAACCATTCTACCGTGTCGTATTCAAAGACTTGTGAAAGCACACCGAATGTAGTCTGTATGTTGTTATTATTCTCCCGGTTGTGCTGAAACGAAAACTCTTGAAATAGCCAGTGAATTTGATGTGAATGAACGTGAATGATGGTATAGCGTGAGTAAGGGTACATAATGAAACTGAGGATTATATTGCATATGTGTGTTTATTACAACATTCTTAGCACAACCCACTTGAAAAGTAGTAGAAATACCTCAAGAATTGCTTTACTCGTTTATAGCATTCAAAAATGTTTTGAAGATGTGAGCAAAGATACAAATACGTTGTGCTTTCCGGACAAATAATGTTCAAATGTGTTTTGTACTTATTGCCTTGAAGCAAGAAAACAAACGAATAAACGTGGAATAGAATGGAATAGAACATTATTTAATTAATAATATTTTTAATCGTCTTAGTTGCACAATTGCTCACTACACTTACGGCTATTCTGTTATCCCTACTCAAGGCATCGCATATTAGTTTTTCTTGAATTAACAGTTTAATTTAACAGTTTAACAGTTTATGCAAATTGTTCAGACTTTGCATCAACACCCTTGTATGATGACAGGATCAGTATAGGTGACGTTACGGTTAAATTTACACATCGTTAACACCCTTTTCTGTGGGCTATGTAAAATAGCAAAGGCTGGAGTCATTCCTACTGCAAAAACTAAGACTACTGAAGAAATCAATTCTAGCGTCATAAGCTTAGTTTTTTATTTTATTTCTTCGCTGCAGTGCTCTGTACAATTAAAATTATCGAGCTGTAAACAGCTTCTGTGTTAAATTTTAATTTTTAAGAGAAACAAATTGAAGGGGAAAAATCGATAACAACGAAAATAGATGAAAATGATTGATTTGAATAATTTTGATTTCATATATCCGTGAACAACTGCACACACAATCGCTTTCATAATCAATGCGTTAGTGGATTATTCAACATGTGTAGCAAATCAATAGTGAAGCGCTTTGAAGTTTCTCGTTTCCAATATTCGATTCCATGACGGCCCTTGTGACTGGATCGAGAAAAGAAAAAAAAATTTAAATGTTGAATTGAAAAATATGCCATTGCATAACATCGAAACGGACCAATACAAACCGAAACGCATCCATTACACGACTGAGAAAATACCTAAGAAAAAAAAACGTTCAAGGTAGCTTTCGATTCCAAATTTGACGGTTCGCGATGGGTATTTCAATGCGCCCGTTTGAACCAAAGCAAGACCTCAAGTAGATTTCGTGACGAATGATCAAATGTTAGTCTGCTGGGCGGCGAAGGAGAAGTGTTTGGAGAGCACTCAAAAACCGCCATGAATACAGCCGTGTAACGCACGTAACACACAAACACCGTACCGCTGCTTAAGTCGCGTAGTGGCTGCGTTAGAAAACCGAAAGGTGGTCTATTCATTTTCACCTTAGGGATATTTATCAGTGGCCGAAAGTTACCGTTGATCGTTACTGCGAAGAACATGATGGATGATGGGTTATGAGCTGTGGTTGATGCCCGAACAGGTTGAGACCTTGGACAATGTGACACAATAATGATATGCCAAACCGGCATGTATAGACGTTCTGTGATTAATGGTCAACTAAAGAAGCTGAGCCGTATACAACCTAACGCACGTATTTACATAACATAATATGTAAATTATTGGTGGTGATTTTTTTTAATCACCAATCATGTGCCTAAAATGTTTACATCTTTCATTACAATTTGATTCCTTTTTGTTTGTTTTTTTTTCAGCATTTGCGCTCCAATCGACGAAACTTTCCCCACGACCGTCTCGAGCGTGGCCTCTGTTTAAACGACTATCACGATGCAGTGAAGTACAACCGCCAAGCGTCCGCCTTCCTCGACTCATTTCTCACCAACAAAATCTACCGTCAGTACGGTCTTGAGAGCCGCACGGCACTGGAAGCTTGTTGGACAAGGGAAAACTTTGCACGGTCAAGAAGTAAGTTTCAATTTACCTAATCTCCACGTTTCATTCACCATTTTGTTTGGGTTTTGTCCATTTTTTCCACCCAGCGCCCGGCGAGTTACTGTTCGCTTGCATCGCAGTGGCACTATTTGCCTGCACTATGATCGCCACACGGTTCGATCTCAATGTTGGTTCAACGGGCATGTTTGTGAAAGCATTTTCGGTGCGACAAAACCTGCGCCGTCTGTGGGAAGCCCCGCGGCCCAATGCGCTACCATTCCTCGAAGGATTGCGGGCGCTGGGCACACTTACCATACTGATCGTGCATTCGCAACTGCCCATGATACGGATGCCGGTGCGAAACACAGAACACCTGGAAGCGGTAACTAACGCTATGCGATCGTAAGACACCGCACCCGATTTGACTGGCTCGTGTTTTTCTAGCAAGCAAACCACGCTCTCTTCCCACTCATCAACTCCGGTAATACGCACATGATACAGTTTTTCTTCACACTGGGTGGAATTGTTTTTGCCCTCAGTTGCCTTGCCCACTTTGAGCGTTCTCCTACGTTCAAGCTAATGTACTTTGCTGAGAAGCTGCTGCGCAGATTAGTGAGGTAGGTAGAAGAATATGTATCATTAGATGTAGTTTATGTTTGTTAGAACATTACACACCAAAAATCCAACTTTCTTCAGAGAATAATCTGAGAATCAGGTGATAATGTTTTAACCAATTTTTCTTGTGTCGTTTTCTTGAACATCTTAAAGTTTTTTAAACAGTATGTTGTACACTTTTTTGAAAGATTGTTTAAATAATATTATAACTAGAACACAGGTAAGTTCATGCTATAACATACTATTCCAAAAAAGAACTTTGAAAATTAAAATACATGAATTAACGTTTACAGGGTTTAGGAAACATTCAAAAACAATGGTTAAAATAAACCGTTAAACATTAAGTATATAATATAATATTTGCTCCCAAATAAGTTCGAAGTAAAAAAATGCATGCTATTTATTCGTCTAATTTTGTTACGGTAAGCACTTTAAACCAGGATGAATCAAATAGTTATTTTTTATACAACACTGTGGAAAAGACTAAAAAAGATATATTTTACTATTTGCTGTAACCCATGGCCAACCATTGCCCATGGCCTTCAAGTATTCGTTTTATGTACTAAAAACAGCAGACATTCGTATAGTTATGTTACGCTAAAATATCTTCTTTAACTCAAACTCAAACAAAAGGTTAAGTTATTAGTGAGTCTCAGTAGCGTTTAGTAAAACGATGTCCATCAAGCTAGAACAAGGCTTATTTTATACATGACATGCGACATGAGAGAGGAAATGTTTGCCTTAAATTATGTTTTAAAAGTTAAAAATCGTTGGTAAATCCGACGAAAGTACAATATTAAATATGAAAGCATTCAACTCTTGTAACGTACCATACCGGCTGGGACGTTCATAATAAATAAAAAGAAATATATTCCATTTTCCATATGTTTTAACCTATCACTTGATCACTAAACCTATAACCAAATTCTATTTCATATATAGTTTGTTTGGAAATTAATTCCCGAAACTCAAATACATCGAGATACAGTTTCCAGTTTATATATAACAAATTTAAATATTTCAAATAATTGTTTGTTGAGTGAAGATTGGGAGTGACAGTGGAAGAAACAACAATTGACGTTAACCTTTATGGCGCAATAAATCCATGCATATCTTAAAAAGATGGATTTATTTGGTTTGGTATAATATACCTAATCGCCCATTGCTATCCAAACCTTCGTTGGCAAAAAAAATACTTACAATCAAATAGCTACAGCTAATCATAAAAACAGCTAAATATTAATGTACAACTATGTTCTTTCTAAAGGTTGCTTCCACCATACGCTTTGATCATCTTCTACCAGGCGACGTGGTACAAGCGTGTGAAGCAGGGACCGTTGGAGTATAAATTCAATGACTACTGTACCGAGCATTGGTGGACAAATCTTCTGTTTATCAACAACTATGTGCTTCCAACCAAACCTGTAAGTATAGTTTGATCGCTGACGGTTGCAAACAAAGCTATACCGGATGTAACAGCGTTTGTCTTATCCCCGCTGGCTCCCACGCTGTCCAGTGTCTTCAGTTCGGGTGGTATTTAGGTGCCGATTTACAGCTTTTCCTGGTCGGCTCCCTTCTGCTGATGGTGCTGTGGATGAATCCCGCCGGAAAGAAAACGCTCGTCCTTGTTATGGTTGCAGCTGCACTCTTCATTCCGGGCTACGTTATCTACGCTGCAGCGACGGAGGCCACAATGTCGTTCGATATGAGGTAATCCAATTGAATGACATTATTAGAATTATCGTACGCAACTACACAAGCTTTTTGTGCTACGCGTGATTTGCCACACCAGGGGGATGCTTCAGCAGATATTGTTTGTCTTTTTTATGGGGAACGGATTGTGGTTTTTATCGGAAGACAAAGCGCTGTCTTCACACACTCACACAACGCACAATTGATCCGAAATTGAACGGCTCTTGCCGGGAAACGATTTGGTTGAAGTAAATTTGTATTTTAGTACAATATCCTTACAGGCAAAAAAAAGTACAAGTTTACAATTGGTTATCTCTGTGAAACAAAAATGGAAAGCACATCCGCCGGATCTCTGTCTGCCGAATGCAGTGACTAGCTTAGAATCCACAGCTTCGCACGCCAAACTGATAACGATATCGTTTTTTTACAGGCATGCCCTAGCAGAACTACGTACCTACGACCATTTTCTAAAGTATTACCTTCCATCCCATACCAACATTAGCGGCTATTTTTTCGGTATGATCGCAGCGATGTACTATAAGAGCATTGATTTCACGCATCCCCTCGAACGCATCCGTGCGATGCTGCACAAATGGTTGAACTTCTCGCTGATAGCACTGCTTGGTTTGAATGCTTTTACCACCTTACTGCCATTTGTACATATCGACAAACACAACTTCACTTTAAATGCCACCTACGGTAGCCTGCTGAAGTGTTCCTGGGGCTGTAGCTACAGCTTGCTGTTTTTGGTTCTTGCCCTGCAAGGTAAATCACTGTACGTAGACCTTTTGTCGCACCCGGCGATGCAGTTTTTCGCCAAAATAAGCTACTGCGTGTACATAGTGCAATACTCGGTAATATATGGACTGTATACTAACTTTCCCGTGCCAATTACCTACGGTGTATTCAATCTGGTAAGTTGTTCCGTGCTTTTACAAAATGATTCTGTACATGTTCGTCGCTGGTGTGTGCGGAGTGCAATGTGGATGAAGATTTGAGTGCCACATTTTTTTACGCCATTCCAGCTAATTCTAACGTCCGCCATCTTCTTATTGACGCTAGTCTCGGCCCTGTTGCTTTATCTCGCCGTGGAAGCTCCCTTTTCGCAGCTCGGTAACATCTGCGTTACGTTTTTGTTGCAAACTCGCACCACTGCTCAAGGTAAGATATGGGAAATAAATCTGCATTTTCTTTCGCAACATTTTCTAACATTTTCTATCGCGCGCTATTTGCAGAACGCGAATCGAAGCAAGCGAAACAGTTGTAAAAATGTGATAAAACAACATTTGTGTGTGGTGGCTCACCATCGTGCACGAGCCGAAGGGTGTTTTAATCGTAAAATAATAAATGTTAAAAAATCTAATCGACCTGAAAGTATGAATACAATATCACATCTCTTTAGTATAGCATGGATAAAGTAAAACTCACTTTCTTGTCTCTAGGAACATTCTGCTGTTTATGGATTTTACTAAATAAGCTAACAAGAACTAAACCTAGAAAAAAAGGGTTTTAACATTGTTGTTATGAGGTTAGTACCGGATTAAATAATAAGTGTTAATGGTCCTATAGCAGAATGTTCCTCTTCTGCTTTTGAAACAGCCGATCTTAGCAGGACGGAAGACAACACATCGAAGCGATTGTGTTGTACATCCGAAAACTAAACATATTTGCGAAACAAACAATTGTATCAAATCAAACATCCGAAGCACAAAAATAAAAATAGTTGTGAAATATTCGATGGCCAACAGTAGGTCAAATGTAACTAAAGTTCAGTATAAATAAATCAAACCGAACGGACCACTGCAGAGTTCGGGTCTGTGTGTGTTGGCTAGTTGGATGTCTTCTGCACAATCTTATGCTGCCCCTCAGCAGCGGCAGAACTTGATATGCTCCACCGAAGGTACTGTGTGTTAGGTTACTTCCTACAGGTTATCGACTGGTCGGTGATCTTATTTTGGTTTTTGTTCATCTTTATTTTGGATAAAACCAACCGACGCTGTGTGTCACGAGATATCCAGTATTGAACGACTTGAGCGGTAAAAAATAATAAACAATCCTACATTGTGAGATGGTTTAAACTCTAAATCTATCATAACTATTATGTTCATTACCAAACATGCATTATTCTTTTAATGTATACTGTATACTAGTATACTTTTAATACTAGGTGTAGGAAATTATTGACTGCATGACTCAACTTCTGGCTCAAATCCGGCCCAGAAGTGTAGTAAGAATACAGCGGTACCACATAGAATCGATACTTCATTTCTATTTATACATACATACTTGTCTTAAGCAGGTTTATCGAGAAATGAAATTAAAGTTCCCCATGAAATGAGTACAATCGGCCTGGAACGCGGATTGATTTCAAAGATGAAATCATTGAAGAGCAATGCTAAAACCATTGAAGCATCTAGGCTTCATGATCCAACAGAATACTATCTTGAATACTTAAAATTTGAAGAAACCAATGCCTTGAGTACCTGTAAGGTTTTTATTTGGTCTAAAGGTAATGTCTGTCCTGTTGTAATCTGCTAATGAAAACGGAAAATAATTCATGAAGATAAACTTGCTGACACGTCTTATGTATTAATGCCGTTTCCTGATTAGGTAAAATAACCTGGAAAGATTGATCATGTTAATTAAAGATCGAACAATAGCAATAAATGCATGTTTTGTCTGTTAAATTATAACGTTCAAATCAAAAGCAAACCGATTAAATTTATGTTTCGATCAGGCTTTTCACGATTGGTCGACTGCAAAAACCAAGGGTGTCAAACACTTTGCTATAAGCCACGTGAGCCAGTATGTCTAGAAGTAATGTGTTAAAATCATGTTACCATTGGTTACTACCATGACAAAATCTCATGATCGTCAAAATATCATTGTCTTATTATCCAGTGCACTTTTTTATTTCATTTGTTTAGTAATGTATTTGTCAAATTTGTTGAATTCTTTGTATTCACTAGTTCATTTCGAATGTTTTTATCGGAAAAGTGCATTGTGTATATGACAATCGTGTACAGTACAGTCTCTATCTAAACTTAAAAGAACCATTTTCTTAAGCATGAAAGCAGAAAGCTGCAAAAGCACAATTCATTCGAACCCGAACTTATCAAAAGTATCGTAAGTTATCGTATTCTATAAAAATGCAAGATTAAACATGATATAAGTACTATTTAGAATATACACTGTCATCGGAATAAAAACGGAAACCATAATTACATAATTTCGGAAAATACTATTGTTACACACATTTCCTACTATTTGGAGCTCGAGGTTACTTGTTATCTACGCGATACGATCTTCACAAATATCTTTGTTTAGTAGCAAATCAATATTTTCACTAGTCTTTTCAATGAGTCTTTTTTTCATTTAAACTGCTTAAGGAAATGGAAGGACATATTGGGAATAAAAAATCACGAGAAACTCTACAAAGTTTCTTTTTGTCGTAATACTGCTATAAATCGGTGCTATTATTGTTTATACTTCAAAGTTGCTATTGATTTCCTGGATTTCTATCGTCACATTCTTGGGAGCCAGACGCTTGGGTTTACATAGATTTGTAAATCGCGTGGGGCAGGAATCCCGTTTATCGTCTATATTTTTCTAACCATTTTCCATTTTGAGTACTGTCATGTTCAATCAGTTTGCCAAGATCAACATAAGCGGTGAAAAAAACTATTTTGCAAATTAATCTGATTTTTTAGCGTTCTATCGCCTCGCACCGAACGCGTACTGTACGTTATGAAGTCTGTACTTCAGACGCTGATAACTGATATGCTTAAATTATGGCAAGACTATGATGTTCCCTATTTGTAAGTGAAACGGTTTTTTTATCATAAACAGGTGGAAGCTTGATTCGTTTTAAACCTGCCGAAAATTTCAAACATAGAAATTTTTTTAAGCTTTAAACGACATAGACGGCACCAGAATCTGTTCTAGATGGCTCTTCCAGAACATATGACTGACTGCTCAGTAACGCATAAATTAACGTAGGGAAAACCAGAATCATGGCACCCTAAGGCCTCTAAACTTTGTAGTACCAACAACGAAGAAGGTTCGGGGAATGTGCAGGTATAACTAAATAGTTCACTTGTCGCATAATTAGACTCATTCCCTGTGTTTTTACTGAAAAAAGGGATTTGTGACTTGAGCATTTTGGGATTTTGTTGTGCAAAGAACTTGTCGTTCGAGGTGAAAGTCATATTCGTTTTGTACACCAACTTCGTAAATTGCTGGAAGCTAGAAAAAAAACCTAGTTATTTATCGTACACTTTTTAGTTTGAGGGAAACTTACATTCATAGCGTATTGCTTTAATGCTGGATTGAGCACAAATGGAACCCCCTCAACATCGGTGTGTATATTCAAAGTACCAGTCGAATACATAGGTGGCTTAGGCGCCGCACACTTAGGTGAAAGTTGATATGTCGGTAACAGTTGCTCATATTCGTGATCCTGAGATTCCTGTGTTATTTGCAAAGTCAGCAATAGTAAGCTAAACATCTCCAACTACTTAGCAACTACATATGCATACGACAACCACACTTACATTGGGACAATTTGACTGTATCTTCAGGTTTTCGATGGTTTTTTCTAAATCTGTTATACTTTGTCTCGAAGGTACACTGGGCGAGGGACGGTGGGGAATAGGCGATGTTTTAAAACAAACGAGAATGCCATTTATATCCCTGAAACAAATGGATTAAAATAATTACACCGTATCGTGACTACCGATTTCGGTTAATACCTACCCGGCCAACGTAAACCCTTCCGGAGCTTGTCGCAGCCTAGAACACAGAATAATATCAGTGACCGCTTGCTTCGCGGAACCTTTCTTAGCCAAACGATAAACCAGTTGTTTTTTACGCCATGCCTTCTGTTCTGTGTCCGCGGTCCGAGTGAGTTGTGAAAATCCATCTGGTGATATTTCCTTCTCGTTGATTACTTTCAAAGTTTCTACGATGTAACCAGGCAGTCCTTCCGATTTTGATTGACACAAATAACGTGTGGTCCGTTTGCCAATAAGCATTTTTTCACGCCACAAATCCGCATCTTGGTCCTGGTCGTAAGTCTTGTTGATGGGTTGAAAGTTTCTGGGGCATTTTTCAAATTCTTCCACAAGCTGCAATGATGTTATGGGCCGATTGTCGGGTAAAGCACCGATAACCGTATTGAGAATGTTTTTCTGCTGCTGTGTACTTGATTTCAACATGATATTATCTACTGACGACTGCTTGTAGTCGTCGGAATTGTTGAAAAGAACGCTGGTTTAAAAATATATCTGAAATAAAAAGATATATTCAAAAAGAGTCATTTTTATCATGTTCTGCATGCAAACGCTTTTATCATTTTTCTGCATGTTTTTATTTTACTGTGTATAATCCAAAACATTTCGTTCTACTTGAAACACACTTTGTTTTCACCAGTAACAATAACAAAATAGAGATTTATAAGAATACAACGAAAATTCTTACTTATAGCACAGTGTATTTGTAAATCAGGAATTTTCCTCAAATATTCTATTTAGAAAACCAAGCTACAACACATTAGCTCAATACAATTGTATGAGCATACAATACAATTTGTATGAGAAATTTGTGGGACAAAGAAGAAATTGGGAGAACACTTACACAAAGAGCTATTAATATTCTGGTTCTGGTCTAGACATCCGGAAACACATGCAATGCAGTTTTCAATAACAAATCTTTATTATTTCTACGCATTTGAAGAAAAAACTATCTGTGCTTGTGAATGTTTCTAAACAGCAATCACTTCTAAAACAAACAAAGGTGAATCATTTCAGATTTGAGTCATAAGAACAACACTTTCTAACTTGGCACTGACGGAATCATCTGGCAGTATCACCAATTTCACATTAGATACTCACTTTTCGGTTATATTTCGTCACAACAAATGTAATGCATAGTTCATAACTTCTTCTTTTACAACAGAGATTGGAATTTCCGA
Organism: Anopheles farauti No. 4; assembly: GCA_000956215.1. Classification (NCBI taxonomy): domain Eukaryota; kingdom Metazoa; phylum Arthropoda; class Insecta; order Diptera; family Culicidae; genus Anopheles; species Anopheles farauti No. 4. Next base: position 17,175 of record JXWZ01000374.1, read on the forward strand.
AACAAGTTCCCCATAAACTTTCCTAGAACAAATGTCAGAACACACGAAACTTTTATGCCAAGGTGTGTAGAGCACATCAAGCGTCAGATGTAAACATTACAAGTTGGCCAGAGTATGGCTGTAGCACTATTTCAAATCTTTTAACATACAATGAATACTAGGAATATTATTGAAAAGCACAATTATTATAAACAAATAGAAACATATTACTACGGTCCTAAGAGGCCGAATGAATCGTTCGGAAAATTTTCTATATGAAAACCAATACATTTTATATATGATACATCGCAAAGTGTTATGACAGTTTCCGGAAAGAGCGCCAAACAATCAAAACAAAGCATTGACAGATTTATTTCAATACGTCCAGAAACACAATATTGTACAGTGTTTTCAGAATCTTATTGTGAAAGCCATCGATAAGTTTTGCTGTGAATATCAACTGAAATAATATAATGGACGATTTCGACATATACGGAGACCTTGAGAGCATCGAAAATGAAGCAAAGCAGGTACGTGAGCTTACCGATCATCCATACATTGACTTCAATCCATAACGAAACATTGTCAACATTTTAGGAAGGACAGGCTATACTTGAACTTCGACAGAGGATAAAAGAACTGGAAGATCAGGTGGGCAATGTACAGCAAGAAAAAGAGAATATTATGAAGCAGAACAAAACATTGCTGGAAAATGTTTCATCGTTGCTTTTGACTGCAAAAGCTGAGCTCAAGCGAAAAGACACCGTAATCAGTGATCTCCGAAAACGGTGCGATGACTCTGCTTTCAGGCGTGGAGAAAGCCGTTCAGCTAAAAGTGTAAGATGCGTCTCAAAGTATACGCAAACACCTTACATGCGCTTGGTTGACATGCAGGTGCAAACGATGAGCTTGGAGGAAGACGAACAACGTAAACTAAAACTCAGTTCTAGTGCGACGCATGGCAATGAGACACGCCAAACGCGCGATCGTTACCACGAAGAAGATCGGGACCGCAAAACAGACCCGTGTCGCGAGCAGGGCCATGAACGTGGAAGACCGACCGGTAGAGAACGCGAACGAGAAAGAAGTCGTGATCGAGAGCGAGACACAGACAAAAGGCGAGATCGTGAACGATATAATGATAGCGATGGTAAGCGTGATCGGGAAAAAGAGCGTGAACGAAGTCGCAAGAGCTGCTTCAGAGAACGCAGTCGTGACAGATCTCGCCATAACTATGAACGAGGTAGCGAAAAAGACAAAAAAGATTCAAAGCATGATCGCGGTAGAACTAGAACGGATGAACGCAGGAAAGATCCAATACAAACGGTTCATAGTGCAGTCACTAGAGAGTATGAATATTCTAGCGAAAATTGTTCCAAGTCCAAGGAACATGCAAAAAGTAAGTGTTCAAACACCGGTGTAAATAGTAGCCGGCATTTACAATACACTAAAAGTCAATGCCGATCGCAAATATCTACAATGCATACCGAAAAAGATATAGAGATGCATCGAAAACAACCATGGACAACATTGCATTCGTCTGAAAACAATAGCAATAATGATTTTTTTATAAATCCTAAAGATCATCATATTGATAATATGGTGTCAGCAGAGCATGAACATTCACAAGTTATACAAAAGATAGAGGAGCAGCAAAAAATATGTTCTGAAAAAACGCAGAAAAGCGTAGGCGAAAGTATTACGAAGACTAAATCAGTTGAACCTGTGGCAGAACAAATGTCAAAACGAAAAGTGAAAGAAAAAAGTAATATTCCTCACAGTGGCCAACCGTGGATGCCACATATTCAGCCATCAACTGATAAGTTAGAAGGTTCTCGAGACGAATTAGGTGAAGCAACTATTTTTACAGCGATGAAAACGGTTGAAACGCAGTCACCAGATTTTAAGTACCAGCAAGAACAACTGGTTACCTATGATAACGGAACCTCTCAAGGAAAGCAGGTACACGAACAATGTACAATGGACGAGGAAACTCCATTACCCGATTCAAAAAGTGTAGCACAGATTCTTGCCACTACAGAACCCTCTCAAAACAGCACGAGTTGTCAATTACAAACAATCGCCGGTGCAGTTCCGGTAGTTGATTCTACGTGTAAAGACATACAGAACGAAGATGAGGACATTTCAAGTGTTAATGCATGCTACTCGACTAGCGACTATGTGGATACTTCGTTCGTGATGGAAAAAACATTAGTCTCCAGAAAACGGTTCAGAGCTAGTCGTGATACAGATGAGAACCCCGCTAGAGTTCCGATCCCGAATGTGAGGGAGGTTGTTTTTGACGAAATTGTACCCATTCCGCCCGACTGTACGAAAATCAAAGGTTCACAAAGCGCTGGAAGAGAACACGAGAAAAGAAAAACCAACTCAAAGACAAACAAGAACCATACGAAACATGTACCGAGCAATAGTGATGTACATGGTAGCGCCGAACAACAATCAGCCAATATGCATCAAGTACAACAAGGTACGGTAGAATCGAATACGATTTTAGAACCCAAGGAAATGAAACTGATCACGCAACGATCTATTTCAAACAGCATGAAAGAAGACTTGAGCATCTGTACCGCGGCGAAGAACGAATCACACATGTCCATTGTGGAAAGTGTAAAAGAAACTATATCAAACGAATCGCTCCCTGCCGTGAAGGATTTACTGCCAGCTTGTAATAACTTACTCACCGATACAGAAAACAAACCAGACCAAACGGAGCTTCCTTTGTCTGTTCCACCTACCAGTGGGGTGCTTCGAAGCCGCCGTAGCAAGAGTTGCTATGTGGCAAATGCAAGTGATTTAGATTTATCGCTGCAAGAGTTTTTCATGAACTTTGAACCCACGGGGAATAACGATGGTTCCTTAGTTAAAGCAACGCCACAGCTTGAGTGTGGGCAAGAAAGCGACGATAGGAACACCACGGTGAAGCCCAATGAGGCTTCTGAAACCTTAGAGGAAAGTGCGGAACCGGTGAACGGTGAAAGGAACAAAGCGTCTAGCGATAAACCTAAAATAGATCCACTCGAAGCTTTACGAGCTAGATTAAAGAAGAGTATCGCAAAGATGGCAAACGCACAAAAGCAGAGCAAAGGTTCGGTAGTAAAAAAATGTGCCAGTGAGGCACCAGCTACGCAGTTCCCGAAACGCAGGATGTCTATCGACAGTACTGCCCCCGTACCGAAGCGCCACAAACCGGACACAGTAAGAGAACAGGGCAAGAGTAAACGACCTGCACATCACCTGTCGTCAATATACTTTTCCCATATTGATTTGCCGATTACTTCTCCACTTGACAGTATCCAACCGAAGCCGGTACCTACGTGTAATGGACGAAAATTGGATGTCAGCAAAACGGCGATCACGCCCATGGTAGTGGTCCATTCGCCGGCCAAACCTTCGCAATATACGCCGCAGGGAACACCATGCAAGGTCCCACCGATCTCGCACTACGCAATGGACGACCAAGCGTCGGTGCAACATATAATGGAATCGTTATTTCAGACACCTGTTAAGGAAGAATCACCAAACAGTATTGCGGCGGACGACGTAGCGCAAGAAGGTGTTGATAAAGACGAAGCCAAAATGCTACCCACATCAATTTTCAGCGGAAACCCCCTTTCAGCTGCAGTTGAATGTTTGGCGTCTTACGATCTCCTTGCGTTTTCTACTCCTCTCAGTACTAAACCAATGTCACGGATCTGTACCGATCGTATAGTACCGAGCCAGAAGTCGGTTCAAGAAGAAGCAAAGCATAATGCATCCGGTCAAATGTCGACCTCCGATAAAGATACTGTACAACCTAAAAACCGTGCACCGGTAAAGAAATGTGAGCGAAAAGCAAAGCCGTCTGTGAATCATCAACCTGCGAGTAGTAGTAGTAGTAGTAGTAGTAGCGTTACCAAGGAGGTAGTAGACAAACGTTGCGAAAAAAAATCCGTATCAAAGAAAACGAAGAATGAGGATGTACCGGTTGGCCAAGTGGTGAGTCCTATCGTTGTAACCAGATGTACGTCAAATGCCACAATCTGGAAGTCTAGTTCGAAACATTCACCGGAAGAAAAAATATCCTCTGGTGCTTCGAAGCCTACCGTGTTTAAAACACCAGAGGTACTTATTAAATCAACGAAAAAGTCACGCAAAATAAAAAGTGAGCTTCTTACTAACGAAGTGCCGTGCGTTGATAATCAATCGAGTGAAAAACAGAACTCAAATCACGGAAGCACCCCAACAGCAGTCACTCGATGCTCAACGCGAGCCATAGAGTCAGTTACCGATGAAATTCCGAATGAATGTCCCTCAAAGTTGTCACAAACCTCGCGGCGACTATCTAGTAGGCGCACAAGAGAGTACGTAAAGCTCGCCGATGCAACCGACAAGAAATCTTCCAGCTCAGGGCATACTTCGACTGTAAAGAGCAAAAATGTCTCGATTAAAAATACGCATCACACTGCCGGCGTCGTCGATATAGTGCCAGAACTGCTTGCCTTACTCAACAACAGTACTTCACAAGTAGTTACTGTTGGCGGTTTGGATGGTGGTAACAACACCACTCACCCGTCGGTGAGCAACGTTCAAGAGAATACGTGTTCGTCGGCCGAGGATAACAACCTATCATTACCATACGAAGAATCGATAAGCAAACGTTCGGCGGGGGAAACTAGCACAATGGAAAGCGGCGTGGCAGTAGTGAACAATACTTCTCTAGAAATGTTAACTTGTTTAAAGCTGGACCTTTCGAAGACATACTCGAAATCGGCTAATCATGGTGAAACCTCCTTGAAATGTGGCACTTCTTTACACTTTGTGCGTGAAATGCAGGTTATTAAAGAAAGCCCATCCATCATGCGGGTGTTTGTTAAACGAAAGTAACCATCAAGGCTAAATTAAGGCTAAGGTGGGAAAATTAATGCATGATTTTTTAGTTGTTTACACGAGCACGAAGACGTGATATCTTTCAAGTTATTTATGTACTGTAATAAAAATTCGATCGCCATTTCGGTACAGGTGCATATTTGAATGAATGCATATTTTTGCACTGATAGAATGCAATATATCACAATCGATTGCAGGTAATGTGCTCGAATCGGCACACGCGGTAATCCGGACAGTTCCAGGCGGTAGGTGCATCTCCGTCAGAACCACCACTGATTTCTCTGCTCATATAGCCCACAGAGATGTGCAACATTTGAAATCAACAAGAAACGATCAGCCATCGATGAAGCTATTTGCATGACTTGCAAATATTCCATAGTTTTGGAATTAATTTTGGTAAACTGACTTTACTTATATCATTGTTATTTCCTAAAAAAAATCATAGATATTTTGTTGTAGGTTTTCTTGTATGTGTTTTTTTTTTATTATTCAGTATCATTATAATTAAGTACACATAAAATTTAAATTTAATAGATAGATTTTTAAATCGTTTTCGTATACATGCTTTCGTTTCTTCCTCCTCAACCTTTACTTTTGTTGTGTGCTCTTTTTCTTACTTGTGTATCGTTCGTTTTCATGCGTATGCTACCTGCCGTAATGCCGATTTAACGGTGGAAATGCACTATGAAGACTTCCGCGTTTGTTACGAATTGTGCTTACACGCTGCTTATTATTGTATAAATCAAGTGGATAATCAAAATATGAAAATCTGTTACGTGCTGCCCTCGCGTTCTCTCCTTCACATGCACCTTTTATCCACGTGATTACTCATCGTTTAACTCACATCGGTTGTTTATTTCTATTAAATTTGTTCTCCATTTCAGGTTTGCGCGATTTTTTTTCTACGCGCCACCCTAAACACAATAAACCTCCTTTTCTATAAGAAAAAGTTCGTTACATCTGCTGCTGCTGTTGTTATTGTTGCTGTAAGTTTTGTTTATAATCACTCGGAGTGAAGTTGTCAATCATCATTTACATACCAAGCTCAAGTAAACGATAGAAAGTGTTTTTGTGTGTAAATGAACCAATGAAAATTTATACACAGTTCACACCAAATCAGGCGATAACCACCATCATCAAACGCAATATTCAATCCCAAAGTGTGATTAAAGCTGAAACAACATTTTTTGCATAAATTTACAATGTTCACACATCCTCATGCCGTCATTCCACGAAAACGTCGGGCTTTGTTTGCTTGTTTGTTTGTTCTTTTTTTTTTGTTTTTCGTATACCTGAGGGAGTCTTAGTTTTTTCCATAGACTAAATCCATGTTCCATCCATACTAAATATTTTTGTTTCACTTTCTGTCTTCTGTATCTAATGTAGAGCTTTAGTTTGTAAGCGTTGCGCGTTGTTGTTTCAATAAGATGCATATTTTTTCGAGCGTATTGCCAATGTTTATCACCCCTCAAAAAAATAAAACAAATCAATCCGGGTGTATCCGAGAGCGAAAGGTAATTGTGTCGGGGAGGAAACGCAGCTCAGGGAGGAGAAGGAAAGGAAGATTGAAAAAGTATTCGAAGTCATAGTCGTAACATAAATGCGTGTGTTGTGCTTCTTTTGTACATTTTCCGTGGTGGTACATTCTTTTACCGTGTGGTGAACCGAACAGTAGGCGTATCAAGTTGACGTTTGGGTTTCGTGTAAGTGTGTGGCATCGGAGTCGTCAACGCCTACTGTTTGCCGTGGGAAACAAATAAAATTAAAAGATGTTCTATGCATAACGCACGTTTACTGGTCTACTGTTAAGGGAGTAAGCTTCACCATAACGTTTTCTGATACACATTTCTTGTACCTTTATCCACCTCCGGGCAGACGTACAACAGTGAATGCTTACTAACACACAGTTGCCGCCACACAGGGAATCTTTAAATGTTACCGGTAATTTTCACTTTAGTTACCCTTTTATAATTCGTATACAAATGCTTTGTTTGCGTCGTGTTTGTTTCCGTACTACACAACACGCACACGTAATCATTCCAACATTTGATGCATCTTGTAGCACTGTCGCACCTGTTGTGCCTTACTGAATATTGCTAGATATCCTTTTAGTATCTAGAAACACTGTTCTGTACGTATATTGTCGTTGACGTTTCAGACGTTTCTTTGTGGGTGTTTGTATGTGTGTATGTGTTTGAGTGTTTGCTTACTAGAGGTGGCATCGAACGCCAAGCTACACGGTACAACACCAACATTTGAATGATGGAAGCTCTCTTTGCTCTATCTATCCACGCCCTGCCGCCGCACTTCACAAACGAAAAGGAGAACCGTCATATTCCGTCTGTTAAATTTGGTGCAGCAAACGAAGATTCCTGCAGTAGGCGTGTGATGTGTAATTTTACTTTTTTCCTGCCATTTTAGCTTCGCCTACCCCGTTTAGGATTTTAATAGACGTTTGTTGGTATACTTCAGTTCCAATGTATGATATTACTGGCTGGTGAGAGGATTCCCGGGCGATTTTCCACAATTTACAAACCACAAAAAAGCACAAAGTAAAGAGTAAACACAACGAAAATAGAGATTTTACTAACATGAAAGCAATGTGTACAGTAGTGTGTGAAACACAACAACAACAAAACAATAAAATAAAGATCGAAACAGAAGTTCAAATATATTTTCCAACAGTGCTTCTTCTTTTGCTGTTCTTGCTCATCTCCCAGTGTGCGCTGGAAGAAAGAGGCGAAAACGATTGATTGAATTTGTTTCACGGCCATGTTTAAGAACTAAAATGTGTAAACAACTGTGCGATTGGGGGCGATGTTTCGTGTACAGAATCAGACCGGGAAGAAGGAAAATCCCTCATGAGTATGCACATACAGTGATTAATGGCTTTCACCATGCTTCTTAAGCAAAAATCAAATTTGTTGTGTACTTCATCTTCAGTATGCTTTACACCCCTAATCGATGGCAATTTTAGTCCGTTCACACTTGAATGTCATATAATATAGTTACGAAATGTGCGTAGCCCAACATTATGAGCACGGTTTATGATTTTCTACTTCAGTTCTCCAAAACAATGGCGTGTTGCGGATTTTCCTCATTTCAGCCGATGGTTTCCAAATGTGTTTGTGTGTGTATGTGTGTGTCCAGAGTCTGTTAGAGTTTATTAGATTTTAATTACGTATATGGTTTGAATGTTTTAGCACCGCACGCACACGGTGGCCGCTTTGCAGGTTAGCCGCACCCGCTCAGCAACACGTCGCAGCGGAGAAATATTCCGGAGCTTACGGTTTTTCTACGCCACTGGCCGTAAATGTGGCCATAATCACTCCATTTATGCTACTATATTGCGGCTGTTCTTGCGCATAAGAACGTAACCCAATTTTCGCTAAAATAATGCACATATGCAAGTGGGGGAGGGGAAGGATGTGAACTGGTGAAACTGATCACCTTTCTCGATTTTTTGAATTTTCGCCTAAAATGAAATACTAATAAATACGTTTAGTTTGTGATGTATAACTTGTCCACAGTTTGGCCACAACTTCCGCGCTCGTGTTTGTTGTGTTTGTTTCTTATGATTAAGCATACTCAATAGTGGTTTTGCCTTTTTCGATTTCGATGTAAACGCTTCCCGTCTCTCTCTCTCTTTCTCTCTCGTTTGCGAAGATCTGTGGCTTACTCGTTTCTTCTGTCAGGTTCATAAGGTAAGTATCTCTCGTTTCATGCATTACTGCTTTCAATCCATTGCGATTTTGCCGCTCACTTAGAACGCTTGGTTTGAGAGGTTCCCGTTATTACTGCGGTTTTGTTTTTACTATCAGCAATCTTACATAATTCTATCAACTAATGGTATACACAGTAGTATTGTTTCCAGATTTAGCTATGATTACTCCTCGCACCGCACATAATTTTCCATTTACGTACGGGCTTCATCAAATCACACTCCTTTCCCTTTTGCACAGTCCATTTTGGACTGCAAATACTTTACCAGTGTGCTCACGTTTAACTCACTTATTGTATGCAATGTATGCATGCAATCCATGGGGAGGGGTACTTGCATGCGTTCGAAGAAACTCACTCAGCAAACGTTGGAAAAATATGCTTCCTTGCTTGGTTACTATTCATTTTGGGTATTAAACCATTATTCCCTTTCTATTGGAAATGCGATGCGGATGGTGGTAAGTTTTAAATTAGTGAGATTCGAAAGAAGATACGGATGGTTAGAAAATGGTATGTATCTCAAACAAAATTCAACTATTTCCTGCAAAATGCAAAAGCAAACCAAACGGTAAATAAACGGTCAATGATCCAACAAAAGTACTCACCATATAAAAATGAGCTTTAAGTTTTAAAAAATTTAAAGAAAAAACACCAGCACAGCTTCGAGCTAGCGGCACAAAATGTAAAAAAATAGATTGGTCAAACAAACTAATCGAACATGAAAACGAAAGAGGAGAACTATTCATCGTTTGCGTATGCAGAATAATAATTTTCCAATTCAATAGATCCGATGGGATAGAACCCAAAGTATCATTGTTGCATTGAATCGCTTCCTTACTTCTGTGCCGAGTTACTGTGAGCTAAACGGAGCACCACTTTGCACTGTCCATTTTGTTTTGTTTTTACTAGTCCATATTAACTAACACGATTGAAAGGAGGTTTCTTGTGTGTTCCTTTTCCGTGTGTACTATAAGAGAACTATGACAACTGGTTTTAAATATTTTTTCCCTTTTTTGTTGCAAAAAAACATGTTGCTGCACTACTCTTCTTCTTGTGTGTATGTATTTTTCCTCTCTCCCTTTCTCGTTATCGAAGTCTGTTGAGTGCAATTTATCCGTATACTTCTTTTTATTTATGAAGCTAAGTGTACTTTAGGGTTAGGGATTCAAATCGTGTGTGGGAAATGAAAACGGAGAGCGTACCTAACTTTACCTATTTGCACATTCAGATCGTCTATAGGTATTGTGTAGAGAAAGTTTCGCACGCGTCTCCGTGCGCGTCTCCGACCTGGTTGTGTGAGTGTTGTTGCATTAGTATTTATAGTGACAAAATGCCGCAAAGTAACGTGTATGAAAATCAAACATACATAGATTGCTGTTCCTATTACTATCGGGATTGGCGTTGTGGCGTTTCAGGAATTTCAGAATCGCTCATTCTGATTCTCCCTGGTAGCAACTCAAGGACTGAGATCCTGATGGAGCTGATCGTAGCCCATGCTGCCGTCGTACGGTTGCTGCTGATCGTACCCGCCGGACCCTAGCGAGTATCCCATCGAGTCTTGGGCGGGTGCGGGCGACATCATTGGCGTGGCGGCTCCACTCGGCGGTCCGCCCATCGAGTAGGGCGAAGCGCCGGCGGCCTTCTTGGCGGCGTACAGATTAGCTTCCTCCTGAGCCTTGCCGATGTTCTTTTTGTAGCGAATGCGCTTATTGCCAAACCAGTTGGATACTTGTGAGACCTTTTGATGGAGAATTTCGTATCGCGTTAGTTTACACTTCGTCGAACAGAACTGTCGAAGGCTGGACTGTCATTTCGATTCTCACTTACCGTAATGCCACATTTCCTGGCTAGCTCTTCCTTTGCCTCTTCCGAGGGGTAAGGATTACTTAGGTGGCTGTAGAAGTACTCGTTGAGAATTTCAGAAGCCTGCTTACTGAAATTGCGTCTCTTTCTTCGAGCGTCCAGGAACCGGGATCTAAAAGTAGATTATAGGAAAGAGATTTAGTGATCGGTTGTTCGTTAAAAACGATGCGACCGATTTGCACCATTCGTTTTTGTGCATTTCCCATAAACCTTACCTTATCGGGTAAGGTTAAACAGCCAAAACATACAGATTGCATTACGATTTTCCGCAAAGTTAGAAAAAAATAGGGGCAATGCGTTTCCATTTGCGAACATTTAAATACTACAGTTGCTTGTAAATGCGAATTCGAGCAGGAAAACTGGCGATTTATATACAAAAGCATCTTATGTCATTACTGATACTTATTGAAGTCCGACAGAAACGTATTTAACAGTTTATATTTCTATCGCTGAGAACAGATTATTCCATGAGGGAACAGACTTCGAAGTGAATAACAAAACAAAAATAACTGAATACCGCTGCTATAAAGCCAAGCATTATCATTCTGTTTTTATTGGATGTGACTAAACACTAGTTCTATGAAATAAACTGATATGTTTGAAATAACAATTAGTCCAACATGGCCCCATTGAAAGCAAACACATGGATCTTCTTCCAACCACCAGATAACAGATCCACTGGCTGTTGAGGGATCAATTTAATCATTGACTAGATCAGCTTAAGAATATGTTAATAACGTTTAAAAAAATCTTACCGCAGGATCATCACGGCTTCACAGGTGGATTGTTTGAGCTGCATCTGTATGGAGCTAAATTTACGATGAATGATTTGCACCATTCGTTCAATTTCCTTCGGTGTAATAGGCCTGCAAGCATATAGATCGTGTTTTTGTTTTATAAAAGCTGAGCTGATAAATGAAAATGGCTAACCAATCACCGAATACTTACCTTGTACGACTTTGCTCTCGAAGCAGGTTCATGACGTGCGTGGTGAATTCGCTGCAGGCTTGTTCATACTTTTCAAGCTCTTGATGGTAAATTTGGCGAATTTGGGCCAACTTCGCCCGATAGTCCGAGTGTTCGATCGCATTATCTTGCCCACCGGTTAGATCGGACTGTGACAGAAAATCTGCATAACATTTGAGCGCGGAAAAAGAGAAGAAACAAGAAAGAAGAAAAACAAAACATCAATTAATAACAACCGCCGATTCCGTTTGTTTGGCTTACCGTTGGCAGCGGCCATTGCTGCCGCGGCACTATCCGCACCTGCACCACCACCCTTCTCCGGGCCTGCCACTCCTTCCGCGATCAGCATGTTGTCCAAGCGCATCAGCTGCGGATCTGGTGGCTCTTCCTCCTGGGTGTTTCGCAGCGACAGGACTGAATGAAAAGAAAAGAAAATTAAATAAGTACGATAAGCAAGTAGGTATGAAGCAGTTAAAACAAGGAAAATTTGAAACGTTAAACAAGTGTGGCAGGAAAATGCATAATGAACGATACTAATATTAATGTAATATTTGCCAGTTCAGGCATGCCTGAAAATAGAACAAGATTGAAACTAGTATTGGGCTTTGTTATATTAATATAAAAGCTTCAAACTTATTGATCCTCTTAATAAGAGTGTTTCTAAAAATGCCAATAATGCTAATCTCGATTGAAGCTTTGGCGTAAGCTGTAGGATCAACAATAATCTAATCCGTTAAGAACAAGGCTCGTGTAACTTTTACAACCAATTTAACAACGATTCATCAATGTAGATAACATTTGGGGCGATACCATCAAAGACGCATAAAGCGTTAAAAATAATAATATTTTTTCATCGAACAAATTAAGTAGAGAAGATATACTAATATTAGTATACGACACAAAATATCATACCGAAAATGCTTGAAAACTTCCAGTAAGTAAGCTGTTGATTCGGTTCGTTTCTGTTGCTCGCATTGCTCCCTTTAGCCAGCTTTAACCACGCCCACCGCACGGCTCCTCCGATAAAGCGAGCAGGAGGCGGTGTCTTTTTAAATTCTAGATCTTACACACACGTTCTCTGCACAACTGCAACTGCTGAAGAAGATCTTCGTTCTTCAGCCAGAAAGATCGCTAAGAGCAGGGGTTTTCGGCGAGAATGGAAATGGAAACACCGTACGTGTTCGTGTATGGTTTATTTGCTTAGAAAATGCAGATTATTATATGTTGCATTTTTTTAACGTTTGCCTTCTTTAGCCGAAACATGTGTTCCTTGTGTTTGAATGTGAATTTTAAACAATAAAATACTAATGAAAATCTCAATAGCACAGTGTCTCTTATGTACATGATGATCAGTATTAGATTGCAGGTGCTATTTTTTGTCTAACAATAATAATGTTGTGCTGCGTATCACAAAAAACAAAACAACGATCGATACTGCTACAGACTCTATAGTTTAATAGATTTAAATACCTTGTTTACAGTGAATGAACAGATTTTTCTACGTAAATGTTAAAAAAATTATAATTTTAATAATACAAGAAACCACCGTACACATCTTTGCAATCCAAAATAATAACAGAAAATCGATTATTCTGTGCGGCGAGGAAAGAAAGAAGCAGAAGCATAATCTATTCAATCCAGCAAAAATTATCCCATGCTGAGGATTACGGCACTCCACGGCCTGCTGCATAAGACTTGCGATACAGAAGAAAGGAAAGCACAGCAACGAATAAAGAATAAGCGATGGAGCAACAAAGGGAACAAGATAAGTCAGATTGCGTACCACCTCTTCCGCAGAGGAGGAAGAAGAGGAGGACTCGGAGAGGAGCGCGCGCTCATATCTTTCCGTTGTCAGACGGAAAAGTATTCAAATTAATGCTAATGAATAAACGACTACGCAAATGAACCATAAAGTGTTAGAATGAAGGGATTTTATTCTACTCGCTTCTCCGTTTTCTTGCTCCCAATTTATCGCCTTCAACGGACACAGTAGACGTTGTACACTACGCTTAGGACGCCTAGGACTGCTACAGTGTTTACAATTCCAGAACAAATATAAATTAGTTACATAAAACTTTTCAAAACGGAATTCTTGAGCAAATTCTTCTCTGCTGCACAACTTTCTAAGTGCAAATTAAATAATAGTTTTTGAAGTAGACTTTTACCTAACCACAGCAACTACCAAGTCGTCGTCAAAAGATGAGAGGAGCGATCACACAATTTCGTTGCGCTTTGTTAGCATTTTCCGCAGTGAAATAAATGATTCTCATTACAAAGAATTTCCCATTCGTTATCGTTTTCATTTTTCCTCGCTCGACCTGCACCTCGCCAAGCGGTAAAATGACCTACCCACGTGACACGCGCGGGGAGGGTTACGCGCGCGTAAAAATCCAATTAAAATTTGAACAAATTCTGCAAAGCATTGCGAAGAACAACAACAACAGCTACTAACATGGAGCGAGTTTTGCATTTGTCTGCAGATATTGCAACTATTGTGATTCAATGATTTTGTGAGGATAATCGAACCAAGATTTTAGATGTTTGTATAAAAATGATTTCCAAGGCCGTTACATACTAGTATTAACGTTACAAGTTTAGAACTCATATACGGTGTATCTATCAGAATTGTAGCTGCCGCGTGTAACTTGTAGACTGTACATTTATCGAAATAATCACAGGCATTATAGAAAGGTGTTATTTATTTAAGAATTTATAAGCTGTAACTAAACATGTAACAGCAAATATATAACTTACAGATGTAAACAGGATAGAAGCAAGGAAAAAAACGAAACACAGAGAAAGATGAAAGAAAAAAAATGAAACAAAATAAAGAAACAGTTCTCGTCCACTACTCTCTTCTCACAGCTTACTTTTCTCGCTTACTTTGGTTGAACTCGGTTTTATTTATTTTCATTCGTTCGTAGGTCCCTTGGATTAAAAATGCCAGAATAAAACCTCATGCACCTTTTCCTTCCCTCTTTATCATTCCCCTCCTTTTTCGTTTACTTCTTCTTCTCCAACCGAGGCGGTATTCGTAGACTTCATTAGCATACTTAATTATGCATTGCCTTGGGAATACAGAGCTTACTTTGACTGACCTGACACCAAAGTCTATCCCCCGGCTGACCAACCACTAAATTTAAATTTAACACTCACCAGCGTACACACCGCTAACTCGCAGTGTTGTCGTTGCTGGGGTCAAATGACACTTCCAAGATACCTGTCTAAAAGCAGCTCCATTATTATAAGCCATCATTTGTTTGCAATGGTAGCTTGATCGATTTTGTTTTGTTTTCAAATCGAAGAATTTGCACGCAAATATATTTAAAATATCATTGAACCAATACCGAATTTAACTGACGCGTACATACTAAAGGTGAAAAGAGAGTTGTTTATATTAAATTTTGAACATAATGTTACAATTGTATAGATTCTGTATGGTCAGATGATTCTAGATGGTCAGTATATATTGGTCGAAGCTTGTTGGACAATTTTTTTCCCACCACAGCTTGGTGATCGGACTCACTTATGGTCGCAAGATGGTCGAGATGGAATTCTGTTATCGGTCCTGTTGTGTGAAAGACTAGTGTCCGGTGCCATTACAATTATACCTCCCAGCCAGCCCAACACTACGTAAACAATCTTTCAGTGATTAAAAAAAACTTGCATTTACGATGCAGGTTTTTTCAAAAACAACATTTATTCCTGAATATGTGCAGTATCGAACCATCCCGTTGTTGAAATGTTTATGAACCATTCATCACACCACAGCGATACCAACAGAGAGGGAGAGGGAGAGAGAGAGAGAGCAACACATCACAGTGTTGCCTGGATAGCAACCAATGTCGAATTTGGAAAACAAAACATCTATGTGCATCTTTGAGAGACCATTATTTGAGAAACTAAAAAAAATCTTCAAACGAATCAAAAGTTAAAACTGCAAGACATTTTTTACCTTTGATAAATTTCACTTTAAAATAAAAAAAGGTTTTTTTGCATTAGGAAAGTATTAGGTAAATCAATTGCTTTTACATTGCAAGAGGCATATCAAAAGTACAGTATTGTGGCGGATTTAATATTTAATATTTTTGAAATGATTAGAGCATGTCTAAAATGATACCAAAAAAACATCTAATGCTAATTGAAAAAAAATAGTTACTATCAACCATTTGATGATTTTTACAATGACTTAAGTTTTCAAATGCCTTTTAAATATTAAATTTTATATTTTAAAGGTTGCACAAAACTTTGATAGGAAATTTGTATGAAAATCACCTGCACTCTATTTCATAATTTCTAATATCAGATTTGAAGAACTTATTTTTGTAATACTGCTGCCTACTTAGTGAAACTACATTGCTGAAAATAGTATGCACACCTAATCTAAGCAACCGGATTTCAAAATTTATCTAATGGAATCAAAGTAACTCGACATGGACTGGAAAGAAAATGGAAAAAATATAGTGATTGAAATCGTTGATCAAACATGTTTCTTATGTGTTGGAAACAACCACGACAGAAGAACAACCGTAACAGAAGAAATAGAAAATGAAATAGAAAAAGTTAGAAATATATCAAGGCTACAAACAGCCATTCCAAATGTATCGTCATGCGCATGGACAATGAATTTGTGTTCTCTTCCCTTCGTAGTACACCGCGCATGTTTTGGCTAATGGTAAAAAATAATCAAACATGAATTGGAGACAAATCCGGATTTTAGCTATTATCACTCACAGATATTCTAACGTTATGTTGCATGACATCAGTTAAACTAAGTAAACACACACATACAGACACGATTTGCAACAATGCAACATGCAAAACACATACCACCATAGTGTATTTTAACGTAGTGACATAGTTTAATAGTTGAAAAATTTGTAACAATGAAAGCATGCATATGACTGAGGAAAACAGTTTCGATTTCATATCGATACCACTGCCAATGTTTAAATAAGTTTTGTACTGAAGGTACTAAAGCAAACACATTTAAATCGTGCCTGTCGTTGTGGTAGTAAGAAAATCGATACCGAAAGTCCCTACCACGGATGTCCCTACGGGCAAACGAAGTACATCCTCCACAGCTTAAGAAAAAGCGTTCTTTACCATCTGCACATTTCCCATTCCCGAGCAATGCTGTTTCTTCTTTCCGTTCTCACCGTTGATCCCGCTGCTGTTCGCCTAGCGGTGAGTGTTGGTATTCTTTCCTTCTCTCCTCCCCGCAATCCGCCCCGCTAGCTGGCTTTCTCTTTATCTCATTTTTTCATATTGTTCTAGCTTTCTCTTACGGATGACGTTCATGCCGCATAAAATCAACGGGCACATTGACACTGGCACAACATGGACAAGAGGTAGAGACAGGCAGAAGGCTCTAGAGAGGAGGATGGAAGGTCCTCCGGAGAACACCATCGCACACTTTGATGCGAGGAACCGATGGTGGCGGTAGCGGCGGCCCACAGACTGTGCCTGAGAATAATTCCATGGCATGCTACATGAGAAAACTTTTATACCAACCCCTACTCTTTACCTCGTTGCTTTCCGTTCTTCTCTACTCCTTCCAAAGAGCCCACTCTGAATCTATCCACACACACACATACACACACACACACCAACTAACCTAAGCAATCCTTGACGTTTCGTTCCAATATCACAGCAACATTCTAGGTTTAACAACACAACAGATATCCCATCCGGTGTGTTGGTGATGCTAGTAGTAGCTAGAGAAACGCTACATGGGCTTTGCTGCAGCAGGCGCGCCCGCGCTTGTGATGAACGGAAAATGGTCAGACAGAAAGAAAATTAAGCCCTTTATACAGTGCCCTTGTCAGCGGAAACGGCGAAAAACGATGAAAATATAAAGAGGGTGAGGATAGCGGTGAGTAGGAGGAAACGAACGAAATGACAGTTTTTGCTTCCTCCATTCTTCCCCTCTTCCATGGGCATGCGTGCGTGCGTGCACCCTAGGTTTTATAATTTTCTCACTCGCACCCGTTCATGTTTGCCTTATTTCCACGCGCGCACAAGCTTACTATTATTTCCCCGTTCGAAGCAGTCAGTGCGCGGGGACGACAGCAAGAACTGAAAAATCCCGTCCGTCCGTGGAGGAGGACACGGATGGAGGTTTTGTGTCAGTTTGCCAGCACACAGTTGTTCTGATCGAAGCTATCTCACGCAACACTTACCCATACTTGTACTTATTTATTTTGGTTTATTTCATTTTAAATTTCGAATTTTCCACAACTCGTTCCGCTGCTAGAACACGGATGCCGAAGTGTACATTTCATTCAGGCATATTCTGTTCATTCTCGTTCCGTATTTCATGTTTAAAACGAGGATAGTGTGTTCCTCTTCCTATCTAAAGTATGTGGTAGTAGCTTCGAAAGCCGGTCTACTATTAGATCAAAGTACTCATTGGAATTAAAAATGGGTATATGTATCTGATGGAAAGAGTTTAGTCTTTCACACGAGGCGATTGCAACAAATAAAATAAATATTGTTGAACAGAAACAACACCATCAAACCGCAAACAATGTGGTACAATCTCCCTACCTTGATGGCTCTAGAATTACTGTGATATTCACAGGTGTATTATTCTTTGGTATCTTTGGCGAAAGATGGCCGAGATGTTCTATACAAACTACGCACCTAGGTATGCCATGATATTCAAGTAAGGAGTTCACGAGCCATGCTAAACGCATAACGCAAACGTTTGCTTCTAAAATGGTGACGAAGCAATGCCCGGAGTAGTATACTGCCTAGATTATCATTAACTTTACCTAATTTCCTTCTCACGGGATGCAAATAAGCAGGATAGCATCGATCCACCCTCGTCGTAGGCCGTCGTTTTCTTTACGCCATTAATGTGCTACGTTTAAATGCGAACGAATGGAGCGCATGCATGCAAGTATGCATCATTCCCTCAAAAATGACGCCACCAACCAACACTAGGATTTGCTGAGGGAGTTTCAGCCACTGCTCGCACACACACATACACAACACAGCAGGGTGTAAAATCTATTCTCTATTCGTAAAGAAACTGGAACGCAGCACAAATGCATCTATCTACCATCTGCCAACACCTCATATGCGTCCGAAGGAGGCGCTAGTGTAAATAAAACAAATATGATACTACACACCGCAAACACCACACAACACACGTGTGCCCTTCATTTAATCAACAAATTGCATCCGTAAATAGAACGAGAACCGGACGAGAGCATGGAAGCCGGATACCTAGCTAGGACCTTAGGCGAGAAGCAGATTAACATAAACCTGCAACCAACCAAAAATTAAAGAAAGAAGCATCTAAAAATCTCACCCCACTTTTTCCCACACATGGACAGGAGAACGGAACGGACCGGAAAAGAAGAAAGGCGATGTGTGAAGGATGTTTTAAATATTTGAAAAATAGACACAAAAAGGTGCAGCAACGCCCGTACGTACCAATTAAAGTAAACATTTTTAGGTTGGGGTTGGTTGGGGTGGTTGGTTGGAGAGGGTGCAACAAATACTCAAATGGGAAAGTTTACCAACTCTGATTCGTGCACTTGCGATGCAAATGCAGATACATTGACGAATACATTTTGTTGTGAAGCATTCGGTGAAGCAGCAAAAAGCAGCATTCTGGTGTGTTTCATACAATTCGTAGAGAGACTCTAAGGAAAACAAAACGGAGTTTCATTGATTCATTGCCTCTCCACACATATCGCTATTCTTTCGGCGCGATTGAACAAGCTTTAAAAGCGACAAGTTTGGGCGTAATTTTTCGACGGATTTCTAAATATCTTTGAGCTTAGTAATTATATGTTGTTTTACGAATATTTTTAAGAAACCGTTTGGAATTATTTCCAGCACTAGCAAGGTTATGGATTGGTAGCAATTCAGCAAAATTATATGATCACATATTTTTAGTGAATATGATGAATAGCATGAAGAGATAGGAATGAAAATATTTGCAAAGTTGTACCAAATAATAACGTACAATTTATAGTGATTGTTTAAAATTCAAATAATTTACAGTTTCACTACGTTTAATTGTGTTTTTTTTTTCAAACCACTTAACCGTTTTACAGTTGATTTTAAGATGTTTGTAGTTTTATACGTACTAAAATAAATTCATATATATTCAACGTTTTTGTTAGTCCCATCAAAACCAAATATCTAGTATTTTTTCTAAGTTTTTAATATCAAAATTGGTTATTTTGTGTTTGCGTAGCCATTTATGAGTAGCAAAAAATTTTTGTTAAAATTATGAAGATTTATTGAGCAAATTGAGATGAAAACCACTTTAAAATTGTATATAAATTTGGAAACCTTAGCAACCAAGGAGCCCATTGCTTACCATGGCTTACCATTGATTAACAAAATTGCTTGGTAACGAGTCAAAAATAAAACCATGGCAAAGTATCATAAATCTGTGGGAAACACCTAAACCTTGTAAACAAACGTGGTAAATACGCTCATAGGGTTTTACTCAAATGATTTACGAAAATAAAGCTACTTTACACGCCGCCGATCGCACGGATAAAGCTTCCGTACGCCGTATAAGATGTCATAAGAAAAAATAAGTATCATACGTCACTTGCAATTGTCGATTTATGATATTACTTAGTAAATATTACTCTAATGCATTCATTGCTTCCAAAGGAAGTAATGTTTATGAGTATAAAAAAATTGCACATTGCACACGAATTCAGAACTCGCTGCTTTAAATGAACATTTGTTAATCAACTGAAAATAGCATGTTCAAATGCATGAAAATTGATAAAAAAAAAAAAATAACGAAAATAGATTTCGCCTGGTGTCGCCAATTTCTAGATTTAACTGAAAGCTATTTTCGATTCATTTGACCACCTTGTCGCTAAGCGGCTCTTATACTAATGCAGGCGTTTGCAAGACAAACTTTAATCCACGCGATTTGCAGCATGCGGCCTCCTTCACATTGGAAGCGATTCGAATCATTTTGCATTTTCTACCACAGTGTACTATTATGTACATCATCATCGTACACTTTTCAGACCTTTAGTACTGGCCACCAGAGCCACAACTAACTAACCTGTTTTTTCTTTGATCTCGCAGAGCACGGCAAACAGAACCGGTTTCATCCTGTGGCAGTTGAGCGTGTGTTTGCGGGCTTGGGCTTCATCCAGCGATTGGTCGGTGATGTTCATGATTTGCTGCAAAATTTCGCCAATATCTTGCTTCCGCGGATCATTGTCCACACCCGGTTGGCCATCGTTCGTCGGCATGCCGTAGTTCGGTGGCATTAAGCCACCGTGGCCTCCCATCATACGGTTGGGGTCTTCCATTGGGATGATAATCGTGATAGTCTTCTCGCTTCACTGTTTCTGGGTCGGAAAACGAAAGGAGAGATGGAAGATACAAGAAAAAAAAAACACAATATTAATAAATGGTTCTAATTATAGCGATGATTTGTAATAAAGCGCAATACATATAACTTTTTTACAATAAATTTGTCCATCCATAACCACTTAATACAAAACATTCAATTTTTATCTTAGATTAAGCGAATTTAGAATTTATTCCATTACTACATCATTACGATGGCCAAATCGATATAGATGAATATTTTTACCTTATGTAGCATGCATAAAACAAGAAAGAAAATATCTTTGACGTAATCTCTTAGAAAAAGATGAAACTTGATCAGATTTGAATCATTGCTGCTATTATGACTGCTCCATTGAGTAATTTCATTGTAGTCATTTTTATTAACGCTGTTCTAGTAGTGTTAATAAAAATAGACACCCTGTGCTGTGTATATTCCTTCTGAAAGCGATCATTTGATCACTGATGTGTACAACAAATGTATTATTATTTTCTTCCTCTGTCATGATGTTTTACAGTTGTAAGTTGCAGATGCAGTTTTTTTTTTGGTTTAATAATTTCTAATTAAAAACGAAATCGTGTTTGAAAATGTAAAATAATTAAATTTTTATAAAAACAACAATATGACAATAAACACTTTCAAACTGTAGAAGTGTACAAAAGCAATAACATTGAGAGATGTAAAAAAAACTTTTTTAAATGATATGTAACGTTGATGAAAAGAATTTAAAAAGAAAAAAACAGATGAAATCAATAATAACTCACGGAGAATTCGAATCTCGTTACGTTTGTTTGTAACCCTCCTTGCGTGTTTTTATTCTTTTCTCCTCGGCGATCACTTTTTTGCGACGCTGATCACATTGCACATCATCATCATCATCATCATTTACAAGCTTCCGATCCGATCGTTTATGCAATCTTCCCATAGCTTTTGGGTCCGAGCTTCAATCGTAAGCTTTCCTCGAAAGCACGCTCGAAGGAGTTTTACTCTTCTTCCAACCATGTTTTCCATTACGCACAGATACTTATCGAAATGGTTTTATTTCATCTGAAGGGCTAAAGAGGACTAGTTTCGTTCGTTTGTTGCATTGAAACGAATCTGATTATGATCACCAGATAAGAACCAATGTAAAATACCTTACTGATCACTGAAGATGTTTGCAGGAGTCAAACAGGAATCGAAACGAATGATAAAAACATTGCGATACTCGGTGTGAAGAAACCGTATTAACTATTTTCTTGAAACGAAACCAATAAAACGTTTCCCATTCATACATCGAAACCGATCGTTTGCAGATGATTAGTCAATCATGTTGAAGAATGATTTGGGCATATGATTGAATGGATAGAAATTAAACGGACGTCATTGCGCGGACGTATTTACATTGACACACGGTATTCGGATTCTCCCTATCATTCAGTCGGTCAGTTACTTCCAAATGTAGGCGCGGCGTGTGCGAAATAATGACGAAGCTCAAATCAACTTAAAAGGGAGCATTATACTATGAGAGCTGCTGATTTAGTAACACAACCAACTCGTACGGTTTTGTTTGCCAACTTGCTTGCGCATTTTATATCTTGCCACTCCGTACCAATTAATAAAATTCCGCTTTGGAAAAGAAAACCGGTGATGTATGTGAAGTCTAAAATTTGCTACATAAAATAATTGTCTACATTAAGCTTCAACAGATACCGTCAGTAGACGAAATAATTCAATTAAATATGTTGTCACCAAATGTCTCCAATCACTCTCTTACTGTAGCTTTTTGATGTCGTTGTTCTTTTCCACCTTATCAATCGGAAACGATTTATACATTAAGATTGTATGCAAACCATTCTCACGTCCTGCCAAAACGGGCCCCAACGGTGGTGGTGGTGGTGGTGGTGGTTGCTTACTAACAATAACTGATAATAACAACAGCAAAATCATCAATCTTATTTCTCGTAATATGAACAGGTTTGTCACTTGAACAAATAATGATAGATACGCGCGCATCGGCAAACCAAAGGAATTGATGCTTCTAACCCCATGTATAGAATTGTGTTTTTAAGTGATAATAATAACACTCCCAAGCTAAAACTGAAGTCCTATTCTAACTATGCTCTAACACTTTACAACAGTTTTCTATTAGGAGTTTTGAACGGTCGGCAATAGAAACATTTTGGCTCAATACGAAAAGCATAATATTCGATTTTGTTTCAATATTATAAATTGCATTCATCATAACCTATGTTAAATTAAATTAATTAGCAGTTAATCGGTTACAAAAGCACAATGTCCGAAGATTATAAAGTTGACTCACTCATATAACCGTCTACCAAGGCCTTCTACGATCGTTACCGTTTAGAATAAATAGTCAGGCTGACAGCAATTGTGTCGTTGCGGGTGTAAGTGTTCCTGAAATAGGCAATAGAAGAATATTTCCAGCCTATATTGATGTTATACCGAATATATAAATACAATGCTGCCAAAAATTCGTCATTAAATCCATCAGTTTGACAGTTTAGAGAAACTAGGAACCGACGCACACAAGAAAAATTAAAGATAAAAAAGGGTAATTATTTTTAAAATCCTTTCAACCCTTTATATTGTGCTTTAAATAACCATTTTTACGATACGATGCAGTTAAATCAATTTATTATACTTAAATTATGGTTTTTCTTGCAGTTTTTTACTGACATTAAATAAGAATCGCTTTGTAAATTAGTATATGTCTTTAAATTTTAGTAATTTTTTACACTTTAATTAATATGAATAGTGTAAATAAATAGTCTGCTTAGAGTGAGACATGTACGTATAATGTAGACTTGTTGTCTGCTCTATTTTAAATTTGTTTGTGAATTCATCCACAGGATTTAGGGTGGCATATTTGATTTGTTTAATCAAACTATCACAACGATAGCTTCGCCCTTCTAAACCATAAGCATATTTTTTATTATTTTAAAGGATGCAGCAAACTGTTACATAGAAATTGAGTACAGTGCTGACGTTTTAAATACGTCACGTCACTCGATAGCCAGACAATTGAGAATTTCATCTCTTTTGATTATTTTGGAAAGCGCATGTTAATAGCATGTATTTAAAATGATTTCCTAATGGTTGTGATAATGTTTGCAAAAAAAACAAGATTACTCGCAGTGTCGAAAACTGGGACAAAAACAGTGTTAGACTTTTGTTAGACAGTGTATAAAAAGGTATACACACATAAATAATTCTATAATTTTTCTGTAGAATAAAACCAGTTTTATTATTAACAAAATCAGATTTTAAACATGGCAGCTGTTTTCTTGAAATTGTTACAACTACCGAAGTTGCCGAAAACTGGTACACTTTCTCTCAAAGCGAGTCAAACGGAATGCTTCAAAAGATTCGGAACTCAATTGTTCACAACGCACTGCCATGTTGATTCTGTCGGTATCCTGTAACCTATAAACATATTGATTTATTGGCAACGAAATAGAGTAAAAACAAAACATTGAATTTTGTTCCGGAAGTTCAACACACCACATACTATTTAAGATTAATTCGCCCCGCGCAATGTGTGGCAAGTTGTTAATGATATCTATCGGATGATGATGCGGCAGAACAGTGGAAACAGATAATTTGTGATAAAACATAGGCGCTGTAAAGACATAAAAAGATAGAACCCATCACAAATCTGTGTGACGTGAGAGAGCGAGAGAGAGAGAGAGAGAGAGAGAGAGAGAGAGAGAGAGAGAGAGAGAGAGAGAGCGGTAAGAAAAGGAAGCGAGAAGGTGCCATGTTTTTGTATCATTGTGCCTAAAAACCAAAGCTCTATAAATTAATCGCACGAGGTGGCCAGCCCCCATAAATTCATCTCGGGCAACAATTATACGCTCATAAACCGACACTACCCACACTTCATGCGATAGAGTTTCGTTTCGATCGTTCGATCTACCGTCGTCGTTTGCATCGATCGTTTTTCACGATCGATCCGTAAATTTGAGATTGAGCATCGAAATGAAAAAAAAAACTAATATCATCAAATAAATTTTAAACCTGTATTAAATATTTAAAAACAATCACAAAACTCTAATATTTAGAGATACTAAGAATAGATTAGCGAAACATAAAATTCCACTCTGCGCGATAAAAAATGCCGACGGCAAAACCGAAGCGAACTCAAACACTCAAATCACATACTCCAACAAAATCATGCTGCAACACACATTATGCAGAATCGGACATACAAATTAACGAATTTTGTGATTCACTGATATGATCAAGTAGCTATAATTGAGTCACTAAATTTGTTTTAAACAAAACCACTATATCCTTCCACTCTCACAAAAAAAAGTGTGAATGCACTGCACACAATGCCGTCGGCAAAACAAACTGTTCGAACAACACGAACACAAAAACAAGGAAGATTTTCATTTTCAAAATACGGAAAATATCTGTCACTGTTCACACAACACTGCTTTCTGTCATTTTTATGTCACAACCTTACACATACACACACCACTTTCCTGACGCACACTCGGTGTATAAGAGCGTGTATCCAAGGTTAGATAATTTTCTATAACAATTGTTGCTCAACTACTGTAGAGAAAGGCCTAGATCGTAACGTAAGGTGTACCCATCTTCCGACGGGATGGTGACGAACACTATTATAGACAATGGGTAAAACCAAACAAAGCTAGTAACGAAAAAATCGCACAAAAAGCACTTTCACAATTTCTTCATTACAGATTGCTTTTATTTTTAACAACACTCACCACAGCATAGTACAGCAAAACACCACTTTGATTTTGCTTCAACATTGCACTCGGTAGACATTTTGAGTGGATCACAGTGTGCGTTGTTTTTCACCACACTATAAGTATAACCACACGATAGAAAGATGATGATGATGATACTAAGTAGCTGAAGAATGCGTCAGGTATGTACACGAATGTTGTATCGACATGGAATTCCTACAATTATCACAATTTACAGCGCACGAAAAATGTCATGCTGAATTCCGGCACCGTTCGGTCGCGTTCGCTATCGTTCACGAATCTGCTGTCACGAGATCACATGTATGTACGCGCGCACACGCACCGCAACAACATATATTTCAAAACACGCACACAACAACCGTACACACACAGTCGAACAAACACAAACACGCATACGACGAAGAGGCGAACAGCGGTGAAGGGGAATATTTGTGCAAGCGGATTATCAACAACTCATAACATTTAAATGAATGATCAGATTTTTGCAGCGTTTTTGGTGTTTTTAAAAACATTATTACAATACCCCTTCCACCGAAAAATATTCTGCAGCCGTTTGTAAAATTGTGCTTCCTGTGGATTGCTTTTAGCGCGTCTACACATGCAGGTTCTGGTGGTTGATTTCGAATAATAAAAACGGTTCAGGGGAACTAGCAAAAACCTCAACAATTAGAGCGGTTTTTTTGAGGGGGGGGGGGTCCGAATTTTCGATTCATTTGCAAGGTATAATAATGGTCTTAAATCTCAACCCCCGTGACTAGAAGGTGGATACCTACACCTTTTTTTGCACCCTTTTTTGCGTTTTGGATCGCAGCGGCGGCATCATGCACGCGTAATTGATGACCAAAACCATACATCAAACGAAAGGAAGCCGCGCGATCGACGTGTGTAAGCGTCGCACCACTACCGTTAACTCTTTTCGCGCTCGACTTCTCCACTAGCCGTCAGAGAAAACCACTAGAGAAGCAGCAACTTGACTCGAACCCAAATGAAATCGAAGTGCAAATGTGAACCACCTAACACACATAAAAGCCGGGCGGGCTCGCACGCGCGTAACACCAAAGAGAAGCACGCGAAAAACATTGTTTTTTTTTGGCGCTGATATTCGCCGTTAATCTTCATAGCGGTAATGGTTGGTTGGTTGGTTCCTGTTGGTACTACTGCAGGACCCACTTCTAACCACTTCCGATCACATTCGGTCAGTAGCTAACAACGTCTACACCAACCCGCGCACAATTACCATATTGCTTATTCCGGCAGACACAGGTGTAGGAGGAAGGTTACCCACACGTGCGTGGTTGTGCTGATGCTTAACAAAAGCAGTTTTAATATAAATCATGCGTCCATGGAACGACGGGATAAGGTGGTGATGTTTTACCCATGATGAAAATTTCATTTGCATGTTAATGATTAGATTAACAGCAGAAGAGTTTTGTTTAAACCAAAAGTCACCTATTTTCCATGGGAACCTCCAAAAATATCGGATTGTTTAGCTTCTAATTGGTTTCTTTGAAACATTTTTTTTGGCAAATCCGTATCCAATGATAGAAATTTTGCACGTTTAGAACAAGAAATATTATCGCTAGAATGTGATGTTTACAACTGCCGGATGAATGATTATTTTCTGTCGTAAATTTATGTTTCTGTCTCTGTCTGTTTATTGCAAAAAAGAGAGCAAACACACTTGGTGTGTAAAATAAAGTTGTCATAGCGACAGTGTAAAACAAAACCGACTCTAAACACAAAATGTCAAAACAAGCATTATAGCATTTACAAATGGATCTATAAGTTTGAAGAAGAAAAGATAAATATAAAATACATAGTACCATATGGCAGAGCGAAGATGGCTATGATTTGGCGCACAACTCATACGCAACAGGACAGTGCTGCTTACGGAATAAAATGGTACACGAAAAGATCGTTGCTACGGGCAACAGAACTTCCATAAACCGCTTCAGACTAGTCGTGAGGTTGAATTAATTCTTTGAAAATATAATATGGCATTTGTTTCATTTATTTATTTCACAAACTGTAATCGATCTCACTCAACTGTAATATTACAGCACAATTTTAGCAAAGTGAGCAAGCTCACACTAGCTTGGACGATGCGTTTCCGGAATAAGCTAGTTTTTTTGCGTGTTTCGATCTTTGACCGATCTTTAACTCGATGAGGATCTCGGAGTAGAATTGAGATGTGAAAAACAAACTGCACACATTTCGTTTTTTTTGCTTGTTAACAAAACACAAACACATGGCAACATTCAAGATAAGCCGCCATTGCTGGCCACACAAACATTTACATATTATTAATCCTATTTGCTTGCTTTGTGCAGGCCAACCGATCATGACACCCCGTTGTCACGCAGGTAGGAGGGTAGAATACATACATAACTCGAACTTTTCTTTGGTTGAAAATTATTTTCTTTAGTAGAAAGTAGCCATTGCTTACAGTAATATACATACACATACGCGCTTGTTATAAAGAACTACCTGAACCAGCTATCTCGCGCCTCGAAAGGGTGCATTGCCTTACAGACCCTTCACAAAGTAAGCTTAGTTAAATCATACCTTTTTATTATTATTACCACACTCCCAGGTCCCGGAGCTTCCCGGAGATCACAATTCACAATTTTTGACCTGCTTCCCATCAAACCGTGACATCCGCATCAACAACAACAGCGCAACGCGATGGACGGGAAAGGACATTCCCCACGGTGAAAACTGATGCCGAGATGCGGGGTGACCTTCGTCGGCATTCGGCTGCACACATGACCACCCCTCACCCTTTTTCCCATTGTTTTCGTTATTATTTCGCCCTCTCCTTTTCTTTCTCCCTCCGCCTATCGGGCGCTATGTGACAAAGTATTTCCACCACCATAGTCTGGTTCTAGGCCGACCGCTACGTGTGCTTTTATTGCAGTAAATATTCTCGAACAACAATTTTCCTACAACAGGGTACTCGTGTGTTATCGAAATAAGCACAGCACAACAACAACGACGAAACACGAGATACGGACAGACGGTACAGGTACACGGGATCGACCGACCGACCAAAAGACCGCTTAGCATGAGGCATAGGTTTAACGTGGTTCTGTTTGCAGAACAAATTGGATTACCTTGACTCGATAGTGTGTAAAAAAACCCGATGAGAAGAAGATTGTATATCGGGAGGGTGAGATGGTGTTAGGATGAAGCGTTCAACCTTTTTTCAACCAGCCTCTTCTCGGAAGGCAACCAAACGCACACACACATTCAGTCGAATCTCCGCCTCCGTACTGTTCCCGTAGGGGAGGTGCCTACTATGCCACCTTTTTCCCCACTGCACCACCGGTATTCGGGATCGGGTGAGGCAGCACTCTGACTCCGACTCTTTAGGTGGGTTCGTCATTGTCGGTCGATCAGTGTAATTCCCTGGCCAAAATAACTTTCTATTAACTTATACCACCACCTTTCATTTTTCTCCCTTCGCCCGTGTTTCAATGTGTTCTTCCACCTGCTTGCGTTGTTTGACAGGTAACAACGTTGGCCAAAGTGAATAGTTTCGCTAGCTTGTGTAAATCAAACCAATCAAAAGCGGCATGATAATTAGAACCACACACACGCTCGTCACAAGGCGTAGGATGCTGAAATAATAGAAAAACAACAACAAAATTGTAACGTTGTAATCATAGCAACCATTTGTAAATAGATTGCTCCAGCAGTCAGTCGGAAACAGTTCGTCAGCTTCGGTGGTCAGTGTATTCAAATTTCTTGCCTAAATAAATGTTTCGCGCGATACACGCAGCAGTCGTGCCTAGGGGCTCCCCATTTTCCTATTCTTCTTCCTATTCTTCTTCCTATTCCACGTTTGCCCTGCACTAGACAGTTTCTGCCGTAGTATCGTGGCTTTTACTTTTCCTATTCTGAAAACATGAGCTAAAATACACGACCATACTCCGTTTCGAACCATGGGGTTGTTCTCCGCCACCGGTACCTACTACGCTTTTGCTAGTATTTCCCTAATTTCACGATAAACTCCTGCCAAAGTCCACCTTTCAGCCTCCTGGCTCCTGCTGCTGGAGCGGTAAGAAACGCATCTCGACGAAGGTTCGCTCGCATCGGGCTCGTAATAACATAAACATATAAAATATGCTACTTTATGACAACGTACCGCTATTGCCAATAAAATTGAGCATTTTATGAGTACCTTGCGATTTCTTGCCCATACCACCAAACACACACACACACACACCTCGTCGACGACGCGCGCGCATGGTGAACCAGGAAACCAAACCAAGACTCGATACCATTCTCACACAGCTCACCCCACCAGCGCTCCCTTTTCGAGCTGAACACTCGCATATCTTTCGGCATGTGGCCCCCCATCCGGACCAGCAACAGCACACCATTTACAACCAACGAAAAGAAGGGGGCCCTGGGTGGGGTGGGGAAGTGCGGAGAGCGCCGCACTTGAGTTTTGATATCTGTGGGACACGCTGTGAAGTGAGGGGAAATGGCAAACTTTTGTTCTACCTGCCAAAACTAGTAAATGCTATACACCCTTATCATCAATATCCGAACTTCGTATGTTTACCGCGTCGAGCGTGCGTGTATAAGGGTGTCCATATCAACGACGAAAGCGAACTACAACTTACTTGGATTGTTTGCTCTGTTAAATAATTACAACAACAACAACCACAACAATAGACAACCAGCGAGCAAACGATGCTCGGGAACAAACGACGGGAAATGTTAAACATTAATAGCAGAATTTTTTTCTTCTTATAAATAAAAAATCTTATACACATCATCGTTTCTTACAATTTATAAAATATTTAAAGCAAATCTACCACATCGCCATCATATGCAAACGCACAAGAAGGATGGACCACCACCCGGCGTCCTCAGCTGGGTGGGTTAGTTTTAAGCGCAACGAGAACAAAGAGCAAAAGTATCAGGATCATCGCCATCTTTAGAGTAACGCGCTGCTTTAGCATGTTTTTCTTTGCTCAGTTTTTGTAACTGCCTTCTTACTTATTTATTGCGTGGCCGTGTGGGGGATGACAGCTGAGACTTTTCTCGTATATTCATTCCATAATCGTAAGTTCTTCTCCAGCCTACCTTAGCCAGCCACGGCCAGCATACGCGTAAGGCTCAGGCGGCGGTTCCGGTGGTTTCTGTATACTATACACAGACACACACACACAAACACATGAAGCACAATGTGATCATTTTGAGGCAGAAATAAAAAGGCTAAAAATTCTCTCGTTTCTTGGTGCCCTTGTCTGAATGGTCATTCCCCTGGAGTCGATCTTTTGATTTGCGTCTGTGCCAACCATGCTAACCAAATTCGAGGCGTGTATATGAGAAGCGCTTCATAGTGGAGTGTTCACCGACCGTCGTAGTGCGCCATGCGAGCGCTTTGCTCTCTTCTCTGCTGGTCGCGACATACGTGTAGATGTCTGTGGTTTGAAGATCCCACCGTTGGATCGGTTCAAAATAAACCCGATTTCGTATCCTCCTCACATCACATCATCCTCATTTCTTCGGACGTACCAAATGCATTAATACGTAAACGGCAGACACACGGTGGTGGCTGCATAGGGTCAGCAGTGACGGCAAAGCTTTTTAGTTTCGAATTCCTTCGCTTCAGCGGGAGTTTTGCTTTATTCACTCGCAATCGTACACCCTACAAGCAGCACACCCGCAGGAATAAAATCTCATCTTCCATTATCTTTTACCACGACCATGACTCCCCACGTTAGGTCCCCCCCCCCCCCCCCCCCCCTCCCTCTCTCTCTCTCTCTCCCTCTCTCTCTCTCTTTCCCTCTTTTTTTCTTTTACCTTCAAGCTCCTTCATCTACAAACAGAAGTCAATTTGCTAAGCAACACGATCGAAGGCATCATCGCACAGCACAGTTTCAGCCTACTACTAAAGTTCTTTTATTGCAAGGAATCGGCGCATTGCTTCGCCAGGAAAGCATATTCGTAACAAACCGAATACAGTGAGGCAACTTGAAGCTTCTGGGTCGAGAGCATTGCTTGCTACTTATTTTAATAGGAAAATCGGTACTTTGGACTAAATCACAAGCAACACAGAAACGAAATACGTTTGAAAGTCGTCAAACTGTGTAATTTTCAACCAAATAAGTAATTTTTATTTATTAGAAACTGAAAAAACGCATCCACTACAACAAGCAGGGTACGCAACAATTGCAGCACATATTAATTGCAACTCGATATACATATGCTAGTAACATGTGGCTATACAGAAAAGATGTATGTGACACGCGCAGTGAAGCAAATTCCCAATACAACTTCTTTTCATTCCTATGTTTGCGTTTATACGTAAAGTTGAATGACGTGCAACAACAATCCCGGTTTAATCGAAAGCGAATTCAGGCATAATCGAAGCAAAGAATAAAAAAAAACATTAAGGCGAACGATTCCAGAAGAATTCCAACTCAATGTGGTTGCAAGATTGCAGGCATGATACGATGCATCGAACATTCTAGGTGGAGGTATCTACTGTGAAGGTTTCAAGCGTAACAGTGAAAGGACAGCATACTAGATGCTCTATCTCCTCCTGTAAATAGCGGTTGCCAAGGTAACGTGTAACCTTCATCATCATCTAGTGTGTTCCGATACTGACGTCTGATGAACCCAACACATTATTGTTTCCTTTACGGTGTGTATTATTTATACTTTGTACGTTTGCACGACCTGCTCGTCTATTAGATTCAAAAGGTGACAAATGGAAAATTATTCGGAGATTAGGTTTTCTATCGGTTCCGATCATTCACCTCAAATGCCGTCGTGTCTGTCCAAATCAAACACAGACAACAGAAACAGTTCTAACCAAGAAAAAGGAAACACTCAAAACTAAATAGGAAATATTTTAAAAGCCCCTCGCGAGATGTATTCACCCAAAACTCGGGCAAACAGGAGACAAGACGACCACAAATCGCAGACACAGTATCAACTGGGACTGGCAGCGTTAGTTGTGCGCTAGAGGTGTATGCACGAAATTCTTTTAAAAGCCACGCATCGGATAAAACTCAGCACGGTCAAATACTCAACGCAGAACATGCTGCTGCTTGATTTTCTTGTTCTTTTATTCTGTGCGGGTGTATGGTGATGTCTGTTCGCGCGCACACGTGTGTATGTGTGTGTATGTTAAAACTCACAAGAATGGAATAAAGTGGAAAAATATGTTTCCGGCGACCGCGGTTGAGAAGAAATCGTTCCGACCGATCCGGTCCTCCTCCAGTTTCTTAACCGGCCGACCGCCATCGCCTTGTCCCACGTATTTTATTTTATTCCCTCGGCTGGCACAACGCAAGATGGTGCGCTCGTCTTGCGTTTGTTCCAGTTTCATATTGGAGGAGAATGTTTATTCTTACTTGCCGGTGGTGCTTGGCGGATTTCGTGGTTCGATTTCGTATATCGGACGCACACAACTCACCCTGCTCGCTCCTCAGAGACACCCACAGATGCGGAGGATTAATGTCGCCTAGGAAAGAGACAACTCAAAGAAAGTGAATCTCCGTTGGGCACCAGTGCGCGGGCGCGCTCTTAGTTTTCGTTCACCATCGTCGACCGACCGTTCATCAACGAGGCAGCCGTGGTAAGCAAAATGGGAAATATTTCCATGCTTTCCATTCCTTTCTCTCTCTCTCTCTCTCTCTCTCTCTCTCTCTCTCTCTCTCTC
>JXWZ01000376.1:0-20729 GCA_000956215.1 Anopheles farauti No. 4
GAAGAATGTTTATTACGGTTATTGTATTTTTCCGGATTCCGAGTTAAAGTTATCGACAAAAAAATCTTACTGCTACAATTGATATTATTTCATATTTGTTATTTTATAGGAATTTCTAGAAATTCTTATTCATCCAATAACATTCTTATTCATCAGATATTATAAACATTTTTTTCATCTAGATTGTCATTTTTTATAAAGCTGTTACATAAATTTTTTATATAGCATGAAAAAGAATACACCTTTATTTCTAATAAATTATTGGTTCCCAGGGGGAAAGTGGGAAATTTCAATTTAAACACTTTAGAATATAAAAAAAAGTAAAAAGTTTGAATGGTGATTACGAGTCGACGAGACGTTGCTCTTGATGTTATGCAATGAACTTAAAAAGTTTGACAAATTAAATTGAAGTGATGTCGTTTCGGTTCAAAAAGAAATCTGATCTATTATCTCAAGCAGGGAAAACTTTACGCGTCACAAAACAAAATATCATCAACGTATGATATGCTGGATTTTTTTTAATTTTATAGACAAAATGTGTCAGATGAACATTAGGTCTATCTAAATTAGAATCAATATTCACAATAATATTTTCATTTCCTTCAAATTTTAATCGAGGTTTAAAACTTGGAACAAAAGCTGTCATCTGCGTTAGCATGAAAATAGCATTTATAGAAGTTGTAAAACTAACACGATTTATTTGTTAACTTCAACTCATCGTTGAATGATTCATTGAAATTCTACGCTCATCTCACATTTCATTGATAAAACTGCAGTACACGGACTAATTCCTTAGAGTACCAAATTATCAACACATTGTTTATCTCTGATTAATTGCTTCGGAAGCAGCAATCGCAACCACACGCTGTGAGATGGGCAAAACGATACACAGAAGACGCTAATCTCGTACTCATTCAAAGCAATCCCACGACATCAATTATTCAAAAACTCGGAGAAATCTGCACACTCTGCAGCATGGAATAGCGGAGAGGCATGCTGGGGTGTTAACTTCTGCTCCCGATAAGCCTCCCCCCGTTGGGTGAAACGGATAATAATGGTATCTCTAATTTGGCGTTTCAGTTTCCCATTCATGGCCCTAATGGGCGCACAAATGGTTTGTGGTCGGTGGTCCTGCCTTTGTCGACTGAGCCCAAGCGTAATCGAGCACGGCCAATCTTTATCCCACTTTTACGTCTTTAGCCGGCTCCATGATATGTTGGACGTTCCTAAGCGAGGAAGGCCCAGCCAGCAGACAGGAATTCTGCCATCAATCAATCGCTTTGAAATGCGCACGACCTGTACGCTTCCCGTCGGACGAGGGCTTCCGCGTTGGGAAAGTGAAATGTCGTCCGGAAACCATGAGAAAATTTCCCATCTGGGAACAGTTCGAACGGAAGGGGTTGAACGATAACTCGCGCCAAATATGGATAACTGTCTGTAGTGCAGATAGACCAATTTTGGCACAAAATTTGTAAACCATTTCACTCGATCCATCCCATTGGAAAGGCTGTAAAATCGCACGCTGCCTAAAAACAGATTTTCCTTTCGATCCATCGCGTTGTGTCCTTTCCTTCCAAGCGGCCTCGAATGGACTAATGGAACGTGAATAAAACGAGCGTGTGTGAGTGTGTCTATACGTATCTGTCTTCAGAGATTAAGATCTACACACACGTGCGGGTCCAAAATTGGTGCCCTGTTATTATGCTCAGCCAATGGTTCGGTCTCGGTTGGCTGCACGACGAGTATGGTTTCCGTAATCTTTCAGACCGAAGCTGCTGTTGCCGCGGCTGCTGCTCTTGAGTGGATCACGAAGTATTCCATGCTTCCTCCATCAGTATAATTCAATTTAAAATCCCCTTTTCCTTCGTGCGGGAGGGAAACAAAGCTATGAAGCGATCTCGAAACAAACCGGGACAAAAAGCAGCGGCCAGCGTGAAGGATTTTGCTGCAAGCGGTTCGTGCCCGTCCTTTTGCTCGTTTTTGAGCTCGCTCACCTGTCCAACTGTCGATGATTTTAACACGCATGGTTGGCGTGGTTAAAACTAAATTAATCAAACGATTTTTTCGACCCTTCCACCCGGCACCCGGCCGCCCAGTACTTACCGGCGCACTCAGGGCCACGGAAGGTTGGAAGTGTTTCTTTGATTGATTTATTAACGCTTCTTTATGTCTCGCGGGAAACACCTCGCTTTTCACAGTTTGTTTCTCGTCTCGTACCTTACACAGCCCTGTGCTCTTTTTTTTATACAGCTTTTTGCATATGTTTCTTCGCCTGTCCGTTCGAAGGGGCTTTAGAAGAAGCGGTTTGGGCGAAAATTAGGATTACATTCATTGAGCACATTCAGCCTGCAGTAACCGGTAGGCATTAATCTTGCAGAACTTTATATGCCAAGCAGGTCGTGTGGGGACGCCAAAGCTGATGTGGCTCCTACCAACTCCATTAACGTGCGGATAAATAACAATAAATTCCCGGTGCACAACCACTACCGCCCGCCCGCCCGCCTCTGTTTAGCACTTAATTAATCATTAAACGAATGTTGCGATTGCTTAATAATGATGTTGCTTCCATTAAGCAGAGTTCACGCCGACCGGGCCCGGCTTGGTAATGGACCCGACGCGACTCCACTCGTGCACCGTGCGGCGTAGATTGTAGTAATTCTATTACGAGACGAACGTACGTCAACGCCACCTCAAGACGCACCTCAAGCGGGCTAATGAACGGAGGCGTTGCGCGATTGTCCGCGAAGGTTTTAAAGTGAGTGGCACAAATTGGCTGAAAGAGGTTCCGATCTCTGAACAAATGGGGTATCGTGAAAAGGACAGTGCGGTAGCTTGGACGGAGGTACGATCGATCGATCGACTTGAGCAGCTTCGAATTGCTATTGACCTATTTTTTTTTCTGCCACCGACAGGTTTTGTCTTTAATTACTCTTGATACGAATGAATTTAAATTTAGCGTTTTGTTTCATCCAAAAAAAAATAAAGACGCTCTTTACATACGATTACTACGAATAAGCCCTGCGGATGGTGAGGACATGATAAATGAGAACTACAAGTACAAAATGAGATCACAACATTTATTTCTCTCGCCCCAAAAGTAAATGAAGCGTGCTTGCACTTTTTTGACTCAATTAATTGAATTTCGATAAACCAGATTACTTCATATCAAGATAAATTTGAATATTATGATTCATAAAATTAGATATGAAATAAATAATACATATTTCAAAAACAAAAAAATAATTTAAATTTTTGCCATATTGTTTGGAACGTTTTCCATCCTGTTTATCTTTTTCCATGTTCATTTGAAATGATTATCCAAACATTTGTTAAAAATTTTCATTTTCACATTTGAATGTATCAAAACTGATGTGATATTCTACCAGTGTACCACTTTTGGTTTGACTCACTGTATCTATATAATTTCATATTGAAATTCAGACTGGGATTAAGTGGTTGGTATCTTCAAACAGTGAATTTGTTTATTCTGACATAAATTCACCTAACATTTAATTTTATTTCTTAAACTCTATCTTACATGTTGTTACATATACAAAAACTTAATATATAACTTACATATACTTAAAACGTATCATTATAATAAAATTTGTAGTTCGTTACTTTGCATTATTTATACTACATTTTTTAGAATAATCTCTAAAACGAATTCAATTTGAGCTTCTATCTTCATATAGCTGGAAATATGTTGGTCTTCAAGGACCCTACAAATTCTATTTTGTTTCTATTCTATTCTACTCGAGCAAATACATCAAAAAGATGCACAGTAATTAAGATGTTGTTCGTTGTTTGCTTTGTTGTAAATTATCCGCCACTAACACGCAGTGTAAAAGGTACACAAACACACTCATCGCTTTGGCCCAAACACTTCCCTGGCCCCTGGTCCTTAGGACAAAATATACCCTGAAATTCCTTCAACGCTTCATCAACGGAAGCAGGCAAACGGAAAACAAAACAACCAAACCAACCAAAGACTTTTCCCGACAAACGGCAAACCGTGACGAGGCATGAAAGTGTATTAAATATCACTTATCCGTCCACTCGAGTCGAAACCGTTGTCTCATTGTCATCATTGTTGTTCCTATGTGTGGGGAACAAAAATATACACACAGCAAATTAGATAAATTAACAGTACAAGATACGAAGCGCAATTAGTAGCTGCATCTTTCGGTTTCTGTAGGAAGCACAGAGCGAGAACATGTACCGGCTGGCGACGGACGACTTTTCCCAGCGCCTTTGCTGCACCGTGTCGTTTTGCCCGTTTGCTGCCCTCCCTATCGGTGCACGGGAATTGAGTCGGAAGAAATTCAATAAGAGAAGATTTTCAACATGAAAGAGTTACCAAATGGAAAACTAACTCAATAAACTGTGGAAGCAGCGAATGATGCCCTTCGCATCGTTGGTCTGGTTTAAACTTGCTTGCATAGTTCTAATTCGGTTGCATTGGACCCTCGTTGTGGGTCTAGGAAACAAAGATCATGAGACGACTCTAGCGTCGTGGATGGAAACGACGTGGCCAGACGATGTTCGTTCGTTTCCGGCTGTTGTCAGGCGTCTTTTGTTGCCCGTACCTAACATCCTGAGCGTATCGGTTCCCGGCCGGTCGGTCTTCTAAAGTTTTTTTTTCATTGTGTGGTGTTTGAAATGACAAACTCTGGAGGATCTTTTCCAAAAGGAACGAATAAATGTGTATGTATCTTCTTAATCCAATCAAATTAGCGTTCTCCACAATGAAATAGCAGAGATAGAGAGTCTTGGGAGGGAATCGATGCAATCGTAGCAATAATAACAATTAGCAACTACTGCAAGCCTACGGCAAGTCGTTTTTGATATTTTTATAGAGAGGAAACTATGAGACGATGCCCTGTATTACGCAATTATGTTGTCAGTGTGATTGAACAAGCGGCCATTGGAGATGAAGGAATCCTAGATCAATCGAATGGTTTTGTTTGTGTTTCTTAAATAAATAATAGTCCCCTAAAAAAAATAATTAGTTTATCATGTGTCAAAGTTTCTCAAAGATTTCCTTCACGTAGTCTTTTCCATGTCCCCTAGCCCATCCCCCAAAGGTTCGCGTGTAAGCGAATAATAATGATTTAAATACACATTTACACTGCGCAAAACACCCAACACGACGGAGTGTGTAGTTTTGTTTACCTCTCGCTTTTTTTTTTGTCTGCAATCTATTACGAGTCGATGGTAATCAGAAATTCTACTTCTACCTCAATTAATCAAAGTCGAACAAATTATGATAGAATTTGCTTAACCGACCATGAAGGTGGTCGTTGTGCGTTTTTTATTTTATGGATACAGGGATTAATTAGGAAAACAAATCGAATTTTCAGGCGAACCGTTGGTGGCTATCGTGACGTCTGGATCAAGTCTCGTGCCAGGGAGTTTCGGGGGTGGCCAGCTGTCAGCGGGATAATTTTTTTAAATATTCCCGTCAGCTCGGGGAAGTCTCAGCAGTGGTGTGGCGAAGGATGTCCTTATGTGACCTTTCGGCAACGTAATCGATTGAGCACAAGTCTCGGAGGATTTTAAGACCGCATGCAGTCATTATTGTGTTAAATAATTATGACATGCACGGAAGGGGCAGTTGATCGCATTGATTTTCCTCTAGACCTACAGTACAATAGTACCGACGTGACCGAACCGAAACGATACGGGTCTTTCCCTTTTCACCGATGTGGATGTGGAAATCAATTAGACTAGTGATTAGTATGACACAAGTAAATTGACTACGTAGGCTGCTTTATTCTTCAATCAATTTATGGAAAATCGATCAAAGTCGGATAGCAACCCTTCGAACGTGAAATTGGCTGAGTGTCTGAGTAATTATGAGTGTTCAAAGAAAGACGGTAAAACACCATAATTACGTCGTACAAAAACATTCACATCACCAAAAAGACATTCAAGGTTAGCTAGTTAATTGCCAGTCAGTAAATTATCTGTACCGAACACTGCATCGAACCCATCGTCGGAAAGAGTCAATCTATTCTACACGCTCTGGTCGCGCTGTAAGCCGTTTAATCCCATAAAGAAACAACCAGCAGATTATCGCGTATTAATCGTAAATATGCTTTTCCAAGAGTAAGACAGAACAGGTTTCTTTCCATTCTCTTCTCCATTATACGTCCGTCACAAACTGATCCTTACTGACGGTGGAGGTGGTAAAGTACGTAATCAAAACCCAAACACAGCCGGAACGGTCACTCCCGATGAAGTCGGAAAAACGGCTCGACGATCAGCGCTGCTTTCGGCATCCATCACCATCAGCACCGCCACGACGAGTAACGCATTTCTTATGTCCTTTCCCATCGTGTTTACCAGCCGAGTTTTGTTTCAACGCAGTTAAAAGCAATCGAACGAATGTTTTATTCGTTTGTTGCCAACTCCCAGTTGCTTCCAACACTGACGTTTGGAGATGTTAATCAACAATCAGGTTCCGATCCTTGACGGGTTGTCTAGTTCGGATGTTTGGCTACGCTCCGTACCGGCGGCTTTGCGCAGCGATGACTTGCAGCTTGCAACGGACCAGTGTTGCAAATGGAAGAATAATGTACGCAATGAATTAACGGAACGGTGTTCTGTAAAACTAATTATTCACTTAGTCGGTAATGTGCTTTCGACGGATGTACGGTTGAGTTTTAAAACATAAAACTATGTCGAATTATGTTGCAATACTACGATCTGATCGAAATGTTTAACAGGATTCCTCAAGTCCTAGCCTTAATTACATCATCTAATCTTTGTCATCCTATCCAAAATGCTCTTATTTAGAAGGATAATTTCCCCTATCGATCCGTGATCCGAGTGCGACCGTTTCTTTAATCCGCCCTTTCGTCAATCACCGCTGTCCACAAGCCCATTTTCATGAGCCTTCATACGGATTTAATGTGTCCTTAATTGACAACTTTATATCCTCACCGGTAGGCTCGGGTTTCTAGCTCACGGACTTGTTATTTTTGTGTTTTGTATTTCACTTTCGAGTCGATATTTATTTCGTACGCTCGTAGTGTGAGTACGTGTCGTGGCGGGGCGCCTGTCAATTTGGTCGAACGCGGAGAGCGCAGAAGCGACTTGGGCCGCTGGTTTTGATAGCGAAACGATATATTGACAGTCCATCAAGATAACGCTTTCCCCCTTCAAAACAATGAAAAAAAAAACGAAATAAAAAGGTCGGTAGAAAACTCTCCAACTCCAACTCTCCGTTGCTCCGATATGTGTGGGAAACTGATCGTGTTACAGAAGGTTTGGGCAAAATAAAAACAGCAACGAGAAGTAGAGGGAGAGAGAAAAAAGAGAGTGAATCAAATCAACCGTGTTTGAAAACTGTCCTTGTCAAAAGGAGACCACGCGGGAAACCGAAATCCTTCACACCATTTCGAAACTGTGAGCACCGAGCGCTTCTCGCCTCAAACGAAACAGGATCGCGGTAAAAATCGTTCGTAATCGTTCGGCGTGCGACGATGTTAACACTAGATTTACAATGACTTCCACTAATGGACTGCATTTGATATCACATTCGTACGGTCCGTTTCGTCGCCGTCCCGCGTCCGTCTAGGGATCAATCGCGTTCGTTGAAAAAAGCCGCTCCGAGCGACACAAAGGACAGTTAACACGCACACCGGTGGTTTTGGTGGTTCCCTCATCGGCACCCGGTAGCAGACACACGAGGGAATTAGAAGCGACAACTAAATCATGAACGTTAAATCACTCTCAATTAAATTGAATTTGAGCACAATTTAGATTAGAATGCCCGCCCTGCGCTCAGGACCCCGACCCGCAGGAGCGCTCCATCAGTTCCTATGGCACACACATTAACTCGAGCGGCTCGTCGACGACTTCCTCCTCGCGTCACGGCTGCTCGGGAGCGTTGAAAAAAAAAACACAGGGACCGAGTGTGGAGGTAGATAATGAAGGCAGCGGAAATTCCGGGTTCCCTGTTCTCCATTAAACTAAAGCACAAACAATTTCCCCACACCGTAGCGTTATGACACTTTGACATGCGAAGCTTGCCGCGATGCGAAGCGATACGAACGCGTTCGATAGAGGGAAGAGAACACGGCGGTCCGGCATGTAAATAAGCCCAGCGGTAAGTCGACTACTCCCGTTTCGGTCGTCTTTTCCTGTGGCAAAATGATCATTTTGGCTGACGAATGAAAGGGGTGCCGTTGTAATTAATTTGTCAAAAATAACTCACTTTTTTGCCAGGTTTTCCTCGTCGAAACACGGGCGAGTACGGACACGATTCGTTCGTTGGTAAAATGCATCGCTTTTCTTTCACGAAATGTACGAATCCGATTTATACCGTTCACGCTTGTAAATTACATTTCCTCGACTTAACCGGGCTATCTTATACCAAAAGCAACAAAAGTGAGGCTTGGCTGGGCATTAAGAAAGCACCAAAAAACTAATTCCAAGAAACACTCGCAAAAATTCGTGATCCTGAGGGTGAAATGACTAAGGATCGGTGGTTCGTGTTGTGCCTGATTTTCGTGTCTCGTTACATGCTAAGGGTAGTGTGTTGGCATTTTCCCATTATTTCCTCGGAGGCGCTTCGGACGTACGGCACGCGATTCAAGTTAGGCGAAAAATTATTGCCAGTTTGGAACTTATTATGTGTTTTGTTTGCCTAATTTCGATTAAGAAGCAATTCGCACCTGTTTTACATTGGTTTGGTAAAATACAAAGGGCAGAAAGGAGAAAAAGTAGCGTTAATGTTTTCCAGCACTTTTTTGTGTTGATGCTCAAATGATTCATGAAATAAATTGCCACACTTTCTGATTTGCAGTATGATAAACAGAATGCTGTTGTTGTAAAAAAAAAACGAAGCATAATGCTGGTTACGAATGACTAAACAGAAATTAACGCAAGACGGATAGCCAGCACCACAACCAGATCTGCCATGCCTACGAAGCACTCTTTAAATCCAGCCGCTTTGCAAAAAAAAATATCTGCATGTGTTACGGTGGGCCAAAAAAATTTAACTGGGCTTCTTATGAAACGCCTCCCCAAGCGTTATTAGTCGGGGGCATTGAATAAACAAATCGATTAATAGTTCATCCAATCAAAACACCACATAATGACTTTCTCTGACTTACTGGTATCTTGAATGATGTGCTATAATCAGCCCATGTTTAATGAGTCAGTTTTCGAAGTCAAAACAATATCAAAAAAGAAATTTATCTTCTCATTTTCATTTGTTTAATGTAGTGATAAAATTGAGAATCTTATTGAAAAGTATGCATTAGTATCAGAAAACTATCCAGCATCCACTTTTGATTGATTTGGAACATTAATTGGTAATAAATTGGTAGTTAGGCTAATTGTTTTTTATTTATGTTTTATTTTCATAAACACTGCTATTTTTCTAGTAGGTAGGCCTACTGACTGATTATTATGTTCTCAGGGTATTTCCTCCCTGAGGTATGGCGACCTTATTACGAGCCTATTCGGTGTTAAGCCAAAGTCTCGTGAAATAGAAATATTTAACAAATAACCACTTATGAGCGCAAACATCAGTAGTGCGTAGTAGATTTGCTTGTCTTTACATAAGAAACAGTAGCTGTAATGTGGTACACTAAGGTGAAGGTTGAAAGAGCGAAAGCAATTATTATATTTATCACACTTCGACATTGGTTCTCCCGTTCGCAGGTGACTCGAGCGATGCAACCGATCTCAGCGCATCACCCTTGAGCCAGATCAAGCTGTGCGATCAGCAGCAAATGATGGCCAAAGCGCAGCTACCCGTCACGTACGGGCTC
The DNA here is from genome assembly GCA_000956215.1 of Anopheles farauti No. 4. NCBI lineage: Eukaryota > Metazoa > Arthropoda > Insecta > Diptera > Culicidae > Anopheles > Anopheles farauti No. 4. The sequence continues at coordinate 9,789 of JXWZ01000376.1, forward strand.
GGCAGTCCCTCCAGTCCGGACAAATATCAACAGCAGTTAGCCAATTACCAGAGCCACATCAAATCGCTGGACCTCGTCGCTGCTGCGACCCTCGAGCCGTCCTCTCCACAGAGTGCGCTCCATCATCAGTTACCATCGCACCATCATCTGCATCATCATCACAACCAACACCAGCACCCAACCACCGTACCTCACCTCCATCACGCGCACCACCAACACCATACCCACAATCACCTTCAGCAGCATTTGCATCAGCAGCAGCAGCAGCAGCAACCTCAACATCTTGCCCATCCCCATCAGCTACCTTCACCGACGCACCAACAGCAGCATCATCTCACTGCACTGCACCATGCGCAGCATCCTGCGCTGGGCCATCAGCCACCGCATCCATCGCTCGGTGAGCTCGAGTACATGAAGACGCTGAAGGAAACGAACAAATACTTCATCGATCGCAACTACCGCGCTGCCTCGTTGGCTTACGGTGGTGGGCGTGGAGGAAGTGACTCAGGTCCCCCTGAGGAAGGCTCCTCGGGTGGCGGTGCAACCGGCGGCGGCGAGTACGAGGAAGATCTTTCATCCCCAACCGCCAACGCCGGCAATGGCTCCGGGAGCCTAAAGCGCAAATACGATCGCACGAGGGACGGCGATGATCGAGCCGGTGGCGGAAATGGTGACGGTAGTGGCGGTGGCGTCCTGCTGCCGGACGGCTCCGAAAGCAATCCGACGTCCGACAGCTCCATTAACAAATATAATAAGCTGCATGAGTCAGCCGATAAATCAATTAGGGCTAATAGTTTCGATTATATGAAAAATTTCGACGAGCTACGGGCCCGACAGGCTGCGGCTTACGAAGCGGAACAGCAACATCATCATCATCAGCAGCAGCAGCAGCACCATCACCAGCAGCTTCAGGTACTTCATCAGCACCAGCAACAGCAGCAGCAGCACCAGACACAACAACACCTTTCGCAATCACAACATTCACAGCAGACATCGCCATCGTCGGCCCAGCAGCAGCAGCAGCAACAGCAGCAGCTAGGTTCGTCCGGAGGAAGCAACCCCGGGACGGAAGAGTACAATCCACACCGGCAGTCGTCGGAAAGTGGCGCGGACAAAGGCACAGATGATGGTGGTGTAAGTTATGCGTCCAGCGAAGAACTCAACCAAACGACGTCCAGTGAGCAGGGTGAAAAAGTTGGCTCCGGCAGTGACGACGAAGGTAAGATTGCGAAGAATTCTGTCTGTAAGAAATACGTCCCAATCTATCCGTTGACCTACCCCTTGCAGGAGGTGATGATAACTGTTCGAAAAAGAAGCATCGTCGTAATCGGACCACTTTCACCACCTACCAGCTGCACGAGCTGGAACGAGCCTTCGAGAAGAGCCACTATCCGGACGTCTACTCCCGGGAGGAGCTGGCGATGAAAGTCAATTTGCCGGAAGTCCGCGTCCAGGTAGGTGTCTAACGAAAGCATTGTATTGTAAATGGTGAAACGCTAAAGAAACGCACCGAATTTATGGCGTACCATCTCTGGGGATCTGTTCCGTTTCGGGAAGGCCAAAGTGTTTACAACATACACTCGACAGCTGGAGTAGGACGACCTGGTGGGCTGGATCGCCCAAATCGTTACCAATCATATTTAGCAACAAACACAATAGAAAATCATCTCGTTACATCGCTCGTAAGGATGTAACGAATCAAAAAAGAAAAGTTACCCAAAAATGGGACAAAACACGCCCCTCCGTTTTCCGCAGTGATTTGTTTGTTTTGTCATCTTTGGGAAGTCTGCCTGCGGCTTCCAAATCTGCCATCTAGTAAAACGAACCCTCCGACGTGGTGGACGTAGGCGGCAATACCTCCGGGTCAGCCACTTGGGCACTCTGTAACCCTCGTTTTATCTCGATGCCAGAGGTTTTTTTTTGTCCACGCTTTCCACTTCCGGGGTGCGCAATAGCTGGTAAATCGCAGCGGTAATTGAGTTTTCAATTTACCATCATATGAATACGATTACGTTGAACTCGAGGTGCCTCGAGGTGTAGGAAAACCCGGACATCAACCCTCTGTCTATCCTAAGAGCATTTCCCTAACACTAAATACGCAGGGAGCGGGTATGTCGCGATTTATTAAAATTTAGTAATTGTTGCGTTTTGACGTTTCCTCTTATTGCGAAGGGCAACACGTTTAATGAGGCACAAGCAATCCCAGCCCTTGGGGGCATCTGTGCGACTCTGTGCGTATCTGAAATGTTAACAATCTATACGGGGTTATATTTTTGGTTCGCTTTAAGTAGAACGCATTTATTATGCATCGAGGTTGACATTTTAGAGAAAAGTTATGATGTAAGAAAACGTTTTTCCGTTTTATACCTCTTTTGGATATGACAAATTCAGATTTTACTCTTGAAAATTAACGTAAGTAATTTTTCCTAGCAAACAATAAATTTTTGTTTTTACTAAGTTGATTGTTTTTTCATATTTTAATAATAAAATATTTCATGTTTTCCATTTTTAGATGTATAGAGCATTTCCCACAATTGGAAAATTGTGCCTTATAAATTAAAGTTAAGACTAAATGTTCATTAGACCGATATCAATACTTTTCTCTTGAAACATCAAAATTATCATGGCTCTCTTGGTTCCCGGTCATAAACTGGTATAATTGAGTTTTAATAACCACGCGACAGTAATCAGGAATCGGTTAACGCAGTAGGTCCTTAACAACGCTGAAAAGAAAACACTTCCACCGGAACATATCTCACACATACACATACTCTATATGCTCTTTACAGGCACCTTCGAGGGCGCTGCGTCATGCATCTGTCAATATTTTTACGTATAAGCTCCCGGTGGTTGAGTGTTCTTCTGTTTCTTTTTTTCCCCGGATGGCTGCAAACGTTTAAAAAGACTGTAGAACCCACCACACTGCCTCCTACCGGATTGATTCAATTTAGCAAGGGATATTTAGGGGCCAATTTGAGCCAAATATTAACTTGTCTTTGTGATTCGATTATTAAGTGCAGTTGTCACTGTTCGATTGAGAGTTTTTTTTCTAGTTGAATTAAAATCTGTAGTGTAGGCTGATTCCAGTAAAAAGATGAGTTTTGCTCATATAAAATTCAAGAAAATAGTACTCACGCCTGTATAATTGATTATTTAATGTGACTGTAACCGTTAGTCTCATTCATGATTCCATCATCTGTCTCAAGGAACGATGAATTTCACTAGCACGCGCGTGAACGCTTCTGTTAAGTAAATTGACGATAATGCTCGTGGAAGAGGCTATCGGATCCAATCTTGCGAAACGGCTTGCATTCGACAGAAGAATGCACTTGCTAGCAACGTACAATGGCAGAGGGGGTGGGGGATGGGGGGGATGAGGAGGGTGATCGCGTGTCGTATGCAAACAGCTCCCGTACTATGTCCGTACGCCCTTCCGGTGGCTTCAGCTGTCAAGGGTAATAACTGCTTCGGGCGGGCGGAAACCACCAACAGCAAAAGTGACTCCGCGAGACACGTTCGCGATTGCAATTTAGTGAAGCAACAATGCTGGGAAATTGTGGATTGCACACCAGTGGTGCTGGTGGTGATGGGGGCTGAGTCTGCTGCTGAGAACCTGAACCTGTTTAGTCAATACCGATAGCAGCACTTGGCTGCACGTGTGGGTTCCACGAGGTCCCAGCGCCAGCGCCGTGCGCGACGGGACCGACTTGTTTGTGGAAGCGCAATTGAATTTCGCGTTTCACCGGAACATAACCTCAAAATGACGTTTCGTCACAGGCAGCAATACCCGGGCGCTGGATGAGGGGCCGCATCGCATCGCGAATTAATTTCCATTTCCATGCAAACACCCAACACGCGGGTGTGAATTCGCGGTGCCTTCGTTTTAACTGTCAATTTTTTAACTCACTTTGAAAACTTTTGAGCTTTCCCGTCGAACGCTGCGTGTCTCTGCTAGGGTATGTAGTTTTGTGTGGATTTGTGTATGGGTAGAGGGGAAAAAAAACAATCTAATCGAATTTTTCACAACCTCTTGCTCGTGTCACCGTACTGTTTCCCCGTTGACGACACATCATAAATTGATGCCGAGCTGGTGGGAGCTGAAAAGGTTTCCACCCCACGCTTGTTGGCAGCCTACATGATTCAGTTTCGCGGTGACACGTTCGCCCGGTTTTCAATTCCTCCCGCTTTTCGTGTAGTAGCACACAAAAAAAAAAAAACAACGTCATCCCGATCAAACACCGTTCGATGACAGCGCAGCGATCAGCGTGTGCGAAAACTGTGAAGACAGAGCACTATAGGGCACTTTTGCAAACCGAAAACATAATTCAATTTTGGTCGAATGTTATTTATTCAAATTCAATTTACCAACGCTCGGCCAACGCAGCGAACCCGGAGCGGTTCGCGCATGTACTTCGGTTAAAAAGTTAAAAGAGCGTTTTATGATATATTTTTTTCTTTCTGATTCCACAAAGTAATACCACTCACTCAAATCTCACACTTAACGCAATTGACAGCGCGGTGAAAAGGGCGCCGTGCAATCGGTCCAACAAAAAAAAATCGAAGAAATAACAATTTGAGGAAAAATCACGCCTAAAAGTAAACAACCGACCCAAAACGGGGCGTCAAGTTGTTGTACGCGAATGTCCTAAAAGCGTATACAAACACGGACTGTTTTGAAGCCGCACCCACCGCCTATTTCCTCACCCGTCTCGTTCCCACCGTGGGTAGGCCGAAAAGTTAGCAAAAAGCAATTTCAATCCCGGTGTCGCTGCAAAAATCGTTTAGTGATTTTGACGAATGATGTCGGGGCATGCGATTCATTCGCGCGGCCAACGTTAACGGAGGCGTACTTTGTGCTTACGAGCAGTTGCGTGCTTTTTTTTCCTCACCGTTAGTGGCGAAAAATTTCACTTTCATGCAAAATTCCATTAAATGTAGTTTTGATTTATGCCACCGAATATTCGGACTAATTGTTGGTGAAAATGCGCTAGCATCGTTCCGCTGTCCAACGGATCCTGCTAACGGCCCATTTATGGTAAATGATCTAGAGCTGTAGATGTTTCGCTAACATTACAGTAGAAAAATATGGATTTTTGTTTTCTGAACAGAAAAACGTGGTAAAAATATTACAGTATTTAAAGAGCATTTAAAATCAATCGCTATACAAACCTTAAAAAATCGAAAAGTATATTGCAGTATATTTCTTTCAAAAAGCATTAAGTTGATAAATAATTAACTGAAAATAAGTATGTTTTAAAATAAATACTTTACCAAAGTTTAATACTGTATAATTCTCAAACAATGATGCAATTTAACATAGAAGTTTTTGTTAAATTCAAGTAAAAATGGTAGTTGCTGCTAAAAAACATGCCACGACCAATCGAAATAATTGAGAACTCTTTACCACCTCTAAATGACGGAATCTTTCTGCGAGGTGTTGCCTCGCTGCATGCATTGTGTCAGTCTGGCTGTGTGGTAATGATTAATTATTGTTCATGAGTGAAGTGAGCTTAAAGCTGCTTCATCAGATATAGCTGGATAATGTGAGCCGGTAGATGTGTTTGCGTGGATAATTTATAATACTTTCATTTCGTCCTGATTGCCGTACCCATTATCGATTGATAAGCGACCCGGTTCCCTTTACGAGTAATTAAAAATTACATCCTGATGAAGCCGGACCCTCCACTCATGTGTGGCTGATATCGATTGTACTGTCATTTGGATCGTTAGGATAATAACGAGCAGTCCAAGCGGGTACACTGAGTGTCCGGCCGGTCAAAAGAGCCTGATCGATCGAGACTGTCACGTCAAATTAGCATAATAGATACTAAAACAATTATAATAAATTATATTCCACAGCTGCCTGGGTGGGGGAAGAAGAGTGTGGTGAAAAAAATAGCATGGTAATTGACCCCCTGTTATCAACCCAGTTCCGTGGTGGAGCAATGTTTCATCCTTTTGTTGGGCTCGGTGCAACCTACAACAGGACGCACAAGGACGCCCCGCAAAGCCAATTAGGCTGACGCAAATGCATTGCATGCATGTGCATGCTATGCGCTTGCAATTGTGTTTACGAAAGGAAAAAAAACGACTCTTGTACTCACACACTAGTGGACTGTTACACATACACACACCGCACCCAGGCACGATACCACCCTCTTTGACCACTTCACATCGTTTAGCAATCACGATTAAACGGAAAGTACAATTGAGTTTAATTTAATTTAAATTGAGCTTTGATTTAATTTCTTCTAACCAACCGTCCACTACCAGTTTCACCGCGCTGCCAGTTGCATCGTATGCAAAAATCCCATTATGAAAATTGAAAAAATGCACCCACAGTTGGACTCGGTTGCCGTGTGCGGCAGGGGATCGGCCGGAAAACAAACTAGACTTCACTCGCGCAAACGATTGCGGTGTAATAGCAGGTTCCGCTCCAACCCGACACGCTCACACCATGGACTTTCTTTCGATGATTTTTAGCACCGATGCATACCGACTGCACGGCCTGTTTTGCAACGGGCTGATTGTGTGCTTGGGCAATTAGCGGGTACTTTCACGGCTGGGCATTCCTTGCCAGCCTACTGTTCTGTTTGTTTTGCGCCTGCCTGCTGCGTCTTGGACGTAGACTTTGTGGCGTTTGCGAACTTCGGTTGCGTCCGCCTGTAATTGCGCTTTTCTTTTCTCCATTAATTGATCCCGGCTTGATCGCACCATTCGGTGGATGTGCGGGGAGTTTGAAATCAAAATTTAATAGCGAACAGGACACAACAATTAAACAGTCATACATAATCACGTTCACGTGCGAGCACGCAAAGTGCAATCGAAGCAACCCCGGTGGTGACATCGTCGCTATGGTGCACAAAATGGGAGACGGGTTTGGGACAAGTTGCAGCTCCGGTAGCACCAACACACTCGCACCCGAGGAGTCGTGGAGGAGTGAGTAGCAATTAAGTTGTTCCGTGGCTAGGGGTTTTAGTTAAAACTGTAGCGAGCAGCAAAGCCAAACAAAGTTTCACATTTCCACCGGTAGCAAAATGTGTGAATTAAAGCGTACCCCATTATCACAAGCAGATGTTTGCTGGAAGGGAACGCCTAAAAGGGACGCGAGCTGAGCGATCAGGTGAGCGGTGCTGGTCACATGATAAAAAGCAATTCCCTTCCGCAGCAGACATCGCATTGCCTGGCGAACGACACTTTAGATAGCATCTTCAAATAGTTCACATTAGTTGGAAATAATTAAATTAATTAGTGTCGCTCCGTTTCGCGTGCGTTATGGGGTGCCCGTGGCAGGTTTTGCCATTGGGATTGAGACTGATACGGTGTACGGAGGAGATGGACTTATGGGCCGGTTTGGCGTTATGCCTCCGTGTCACGAGATTTGGTGGGCATTAGTGGTAGCTCACGTGTGTTAGTCTCCTATGCATTGTGACCATAAACCGATACACAGACCAAGGGAACGAGAGTGTGTTGACGAGCAAAGCAAGTAAGTTTAGTGTTTTATTATTTTTATTCGAAACGGTGTCACGGTTGTATACGAAGTGATGTAAAGATTATTAAGTTTGGCTAGTTTGAGGAGGCTGGTTTTAAATACAACCTCAAGATTTTTCTTAATTTTGCCATTTATTTTCACCGTACAAAATCCAAAACAATAGGGAATTTTATATAAAATTTTACCATTCAAATAAGTTTATATATATTCAATGAAAAAATTACAATATGAAACTTGAAAGTGAATTGAATTTGATAAAGCCAAAAATAAAAACGATTTGTGTGTTCGGTTTTGATCTACCCAAAGCAAAAACAGAAAACAGCGTTATAAATCTTCCATTATCGTTTCACAGCACAGCAAATATTCCGTTTCGTTTTTAGTTGTGAGGGTGAATAATTTCCCAATTTTAAGGTGCTCAATTTTTTTTCTTGATTATAGAAAGATTTACGAAGTTTGTTCAACAGTCGTGTAAACTGTCTCTGTGCTCGCCAATGAAGGTTTACCCAATTATATTTATATCATATCTACCAAGCCCTCAAAATCATCATTTACATCCTGCCGATTGTACATTAATCCTAAGCTTTTGTATTTACTCACTAACATCATCGAAGTCAATGGGCGCCTTCCAGCATCGCGTCACTGTTATCAGATCAAGATCTTCTCTTACCGTTCGGGGTGACAATCAATAAAAGTGTCACAAATTAACACCGAAAGAAAGAGCAATTAATCAATCGCTCCGGAAAATCTGATTTGTCGTTAATTTGTACACTTAATTGGAGTGTTTGGCGGTCCGACGGCGTCGCCGTTGCAAGTAGGACCAGAACACCACGAAACATACACACATCATTATCGTTTTCCACCGACGCATTTTGAGCCACGCGTGCGTTGGCCATCACTTCCAGCAAGTCGGCAGTAATCTGCTTCCATCATCCCAAAGCATCCCACCGCGACCATGGGCGCATGACCACGATAAATCCCTTTTGTCGAAGCTCCGGTAATTTACCAGCTATTTGTCTATCGCTAGAAGGATTACAATTAGTGGAGCTGTCACTGTCACGTGAGTACGGCTGCGTACGCTCTCCCTTTCGACCGTGATCTCGCATCTTATCGAGTTTCTTCATCGGGCTCGAACGCTCGAGATAGCTGTCAAGTGGTTTTTCCATCTTCCATTGTACGCACGCGGGGAAAGTGAATGGAAGAAACGCGGCTGCTGGGTGCTGTTGCTATTATGTACGCTGTGGGAGGAACGGGAAATTCAAACAGAAAAATAAAAGCGAACCCCAAAAGATCCTCTCACACGGCAAGGTGGAACCGAGTGCGGAGAAAGGAAACGAGAAAAAGTCAATCAAATCGAAAGATCAGAAGACACAGGCGACGCGACGCTGAAGATGGATCCAATTTCTTCCGATCCGGCCAGAAGCGTGGCAGTTTCGGAGACGAAACGGAGAACGGGAAATTGAATAATCCGACTCTTCCCCACGTTCGTGCCGGGTTTGTATTTGTGATGCCCCCGCACACTGGACGGCCCTATTGGATCCGTTGCCCGGTGGAATGTGATTTTCCACGTACCCGGATTGTCTGTTATCCTAATCTACTGGGATGGAAGATTTCTCCACCGAATCCTTCCTTGGTGGGTTGGAGGAATAGCTCACGGACTATTCGTTTCCATGGCAGCCAGCGCACCGGGAATATCAGCATTTAACGAGATCGATTGAGCGAAATGCGATTTACAAAATTTCATAACCGTTAATCCCATCGTGTTGTCCGGTTTTATTTTTTTTTGTTTTGTTTGTTTTCCGCGTCGGTTTTTCGGTGAGCGAAGGAGGAGTACCGAGCACAGAATGAATCGAAAGACAACCACCCTTCGGCAACCACCGCCTCGGCAAAGGGCAAACGAAACTGACGTAGCGCAAATCCCGATTAAATTACGCTTGACGGGTTATTTGGGATCGAGATGGCACTCTAGGCGGTGCTATTACTCAGAAGCATACGTGCACGTGCTTCGCCGCCCGAGGCCTTTTGATTTGGACGATGTAGCCGGCGTGCCAGAGAGTGAAGGGTGAATCGTAGCTGCGTCGGCGGGAAAGGGGTCTTCAGCTTATAGCTTAGCGCGAAGGAAAACACATGTTTTCTCACACAATTACAAGAGATTAGACCATTTGTCACGATATGGTCGAGCTGTGATGTAGGTTTTTGTTTTGGTTTTTCGGTTGATTGTTTATGTTGAAAGAGGCTGAGAGTGAAGTTTGAGAGCTTTGGTTGGTGCTTGTATTGAATGTTTCAAAGATAAGAATCGCAGGAGTGTGATTGAAAATTAGAATTGTTCAATACGACTTGTATGTATGCCATGGTAAAATATTTATATTTTGATTTTTTTAAAGTCCACTGGTAAAGTTTTATTTGAAGACTTTAAAACAGAGAAAAGGGATCAGATGTTGATAAGAATGATAGCCTCTTCGATTACTTTTTTTAAGTTCTACTGAATCTATTTCGTTCACATTTTGACCAATCTTAGAAATCCCGTATAAATGGATTCGTAAGACTCTTCAAGAATGAAACAAACTTATTTCGAAAAGATCAAACGAGTTTTATGAATTTTCCTTTTTAAGCTTTTAGAGAATATATGTGAAAACCAAGGTAAACTACATTTTATTGGACAGATTAAATTGTGCATGTATTATGAGAATAATATTTTAGCTTACTTTGATTATTGGCCCATTGACTTATTGAAAAGAAGTTAAACCGATGAATTGAAAGGTGTATATTTGAATTGTATTTCTTAGTTAAATCAAATTGTTGTATGTTTATTAAATCAAATTTCGTACAACGCCTTTAGGCCACAACATTTGATTGGAAACCATGATGTCTCACCTCACAACAATAGCATCAATTTATGTCTTAAATTGCACCACAATAACACGTCGCTGTACCACAAAACCATGTAAAGAACGCTCTCGGAGCAGCCGGGATTCTTTCGTCTCGCGCAATCGTGCGCATCGAAGCGTTCGTTAATCATCGCGTTACGCTTTCCACACCGACACCGAACGAATATTTCACTCTCTGTATGTATGTGTGTGTGATACATCCTCTGATATCGAAAAAGGAGGGGGGGTCTCCCAGTTAAATGGCACGGAAAAACGTGGATCATAGTGCGCGCAGGAGCAGCAGCAGCAGAGAGATAGAGGGGGAGAAAAGAGAGTCAGAGTGAGAAAAACAACCGACAAAAAGGGGAGAGTAGTTGATTGCGTTTAGATCGAGTTTTCCCTCATCGTGCAAGCTCGTGTGCGGTGGTCCAGCGGATCAACTCTCTCGCATCACCGTGTTTGATGTCGTTGTCACCGTCATCATCGTTGTGGAGGAAAAGAAAATGGCTACCACGCACTGACGCGGGCAAGCCTCGTTGTGATGCTGGAGGCGCAACGACGAACAAATGAACGAACGAACGAACG
>JXWZ01000378.1:0-13025 GCA_000956215.1 Anopheles farauti No. 4
TTTTTATATATATTAACATCATATTCATTATTTTATATTTAATGTTAATTTAATAATACTATTTATACTATTTATAATTATAGTTCAATAATTTTATTATTATTCAGGTTCATCAATAACACATATTATTATCTCTTGCTTCAAAACAAAGAAAATTCATTACTTCAAAACCTTTTCCGAGACGGTTAAGGCAAGTTCCTACCATTCGGGAAACGTTCGCTTTATGCGAACCCCTTGCTATTATCGCATCGCACACAATTTGTGTGCAAGCGACTTTCCGTACAACTTGCTGGCATATATCTATCTTCTACCAAATATTTTCCAGCATTGATACACTGAATCGCGTATTGTTACTTGCTAACAGTTTAGACAATATATGTATTTCGTCTCTACTCCGGTTTATTTGGGTTCAGTTCATTTAAATTTGTATGGATTAAGTCACCATATACTATTCCATTAACAGTGCTACGGTGTTTAAACCCGTCTAAATGCTACCAGTCCATAGCTTGTGAACAATAGGCGATTTTCTGTTCTATGAGTAGTTCTAGTTTTGTTTTATTCATGAAAGATTATTGTAAAAATGGAACAAAAATATTTTCCTTTTCCAAATCTTAAAACGTTCACAAATCAACAACTGGACGCATATTTGTTTAATGATTGTTGTAACAGCATATATCTGGATAATTTTAAAGCGAAGTATATTCGCATCCACGCCAACGCGAAGCAATGTTGAGCCACTCACGGTAAACTCTATCTAACTCGTTGAGCGAATTATAACGGTAATTAATGGACGCAGTGAAATTCTCTTTACATGTTGTTGCAAAAAGTATGCATTTGTCTTGTAGCCAAACTATTAGCCACATTGTTGATAATTATTGACACAAGAGATTAAAATTAGATTTGCTGTTCAGGATGCAATTCTAAGTACATCTCATGAAATGATTGCAACAGTTCCGTGGAGTACAACTCTGCTTGGACATAAAGTTATTTAAATCTCCTTCTTATATTTTATAGATTTACTTTCAGATGGGTTGGATTACATGTTTCCCCTGACGATAAATTCCTTGCACGGTTTGTAGTTTGTCATACGAATACACCTTAGTCTGTGTTTTATGTTTTGCTCATGGGATTTAGCATTAGCTTATAACGATGTGCACACATGCTCTTTTTGAATAGAGCACTTAATAAATATAGGCAGCTGTTGCTTCTTAAGCCAATATAAAATGCGATTCGCATCAAATACAACTTTGATGTTTGCTTTGGAATTTGGTGTTAATTTCATATCTAGTTTTCTCTGCAATTTTTATTTGTCGCTACAAAATACTTATCCAGTGCGGGTTTTTATTGCGATTCATTCGTTTTCTTCAAAACTTATTATTGCGTCTCATCCTTCTTAAGCCATGTTGTGTTTGTGCGCCTTTAACAAATAACATGATGTTAGTGGTATCATTTTAAAAGCAACTTTAATATAAATTATCTACACTTTTTACAACTGTGATTCATTCATTGAGTATAAATAATTCATTTAAAAAAGAAGCAGTATGTTTTAATGAGGCTTCAGCAAATTTTAGCACTACCTTTTGTAAAGGTGCGAAAGAAAGTTACATCCGGTTACATCTTTTCCAATACGTGAAATTATATGTAATATTGCTTGTCATGCGTATTGAACTGCTTGATTTGCGTTAGAATATTTTTATTCATTTTTTATCTCACTCCTGCATTGGATAGGCCACAGGGCGGACGTGTTACGATACACTCGTCAAATATTTTCCTGCCCTAAAGGTCTTCCTGAGCTTAAATTCTATTTTACGTTGCCATGGATTTAGATCCGTCTAATAATGATTGCTTCATTTTAATATATTTTGTTTTTATAACGGGCCCGTTTCGTTTATGTTTTTATGTTAATATTCGTAACAACACCTCAGATCCGTTTTGATAGTAGTACCAGATGGAATTATTCTTCAATTTTGTAAAACAGTATAAGCCTTTTATACAGTGCATTGTCGCTTGTAAATCTTTTTATTTATGTACTCTTCCTTGTAGCAAAGTTAATTTGTTTCGTTTGTTACTTAGTTTGTTAGTATGATTTAGTTTCAATACATTGCTACACAATCAAACCTTGGATTTGGCAATCAACACTTTGCACAACAATTTTATCATGGTTCAAAGAGTAGAATGAGGCATACGAAAACGATGTTTTGGAAGTAAACATATGAACGATCGTCTTTAATTTTGCTTTTCAAGACTATCCCTAAATAGTGTTACATAATGGATAAATAATCGGTTGCATTGTATGTCAGTTTGTTTGTTTATCGATTGAATTGATATTAAGTATGCTTTGCTGTCTTATTAATAACACAGTTGATAAATTGTGAAATGTACAGATAATAACATCACGACCATCAATCTGTAAAAAAAACCAACATGTTTTTTTTTTACATTTGTACCAGAAACATGACGTACTGTTACATTACATTAAATATGTTAATGTAAAACCTTGGTATGTAATGTACATACCTTTGTTATGTAAAAACAATATATACGGTGTTCATTTAACAATTATTTGTTTTGCCATATTAACTGGAAATGCATTCAAAACCCATTCAAAAAACATGATTGAGAAGCAATATTAATCTTTGATTATCATTAACTTGCAAATGTAACATTAAGTAAAATTTCGTACAATACAGATAGGTTTTTGTTTGGTGGAATTAACCGAATGAACCAAATTTGTTTAGTCAAAAAATACTGTATAAGTTAATTATTCAATTTCTATTAGATTTCGTTTCAGCATTGGAAACAAACACCCAAACACTAGATACTGACATTTTTCGATTCGATTCGATTCGATTTTAACTGCTCTGTAGCTACTCTTATAATTGTTGCTTTTATTTTTTGTTAAGGTTAAGCGTATTATCTCTTTTGCTAGCGAGTTTAAATGTTGTTTTACTACATAATGTCACTAGAAGAAAGATGGAGAACACGAGTTTAACGGACAATGAGATTTTGATTAAGCATGTCCCATAAGCAAGCGAATATCTTAATCCTAATTGATATCTAGTTAGTTGTTTGTCGATTGTTTTCACATTTTTAATTCATGAAATACACTCTTGCGCAGAAGTAGCTTTTGTAAATTTCATGTTTGTCATGTGCCTCAGAAAATGTTTTTCTTTTAAAATTTAGAAAATAGTAATACTTTACATAATTTCTACACCATATTTTAGGAACGCTTTCATTCGCTTTGAGTGAATAAGTATATTGATGATGTAAAATTTTTAGTACTGGAGTATTGATGTTGCAATCTGTATCAAAATAATTTTTCATCTAATAAAAAAAAACAAATACAATCTGTTAATCTGGAATAGCTCCGTGTAATAGACATGGAGCGACAAAAATACATAAACCGATTTGTATGTGGTTTAAAACAATATAATTCCACCACTCAATAATACAAGGTTTTAATTACTCATCAAAAATTTACAGCAGAATAGTTTTTAACTATTTGGAAATAAACAGTGACAACATTGGCTTTAAACTGGGGAACTCCTTGATAAACTAGAAATTGATTGTAGGTATTTTAGCACCTGTATAAAACTATAAAAAAAATTTTTTGTGTTAACTTTAATAAGAGTAATCATGACTGATAACTGCTCCATGACTAACTTTAGCACCTGATTCATAGAAACCAAATACTGAACGTTGTAGACCAATGAACGTAGTCGCAAAGCGCCGAAGCCGCAGAGTGAATCGGCATCAGTGGATCACATCAGACCAGACACAGTAGTACTAGGAGTACAGCAGTGTTTTGGTTATTAAGCTAAAGCATCAAAGCGTCTAGTATTAAAGGTACTGAGCCTAACCAAGGCAGCATTTTAGAGCTTTAAAAATCCTAAGATCATTGAAGAAAGTTGATAATCAGAAAAGAACCTAAGGTTATAGTAGCTCTTCCAACCATTTACTCAAAATGTTAAAAAAATAGTTTATCATAAAAACAACATGAAGTTCATGTATACTAGTTACATCATAACATATGTGCTATGGAGGTGGAAAGGTGGAGAATATCGAAGAACAGTAAAATGCGTATTAATAAAGGAATAATTACGAGCTGCTATACGAGATCATGAACTTTAAATCACCATTCAATGAAATTAAACTGAATAAATGAAATTACCATTCCAACAACAAGTATGTCGTGATTCGAGGACTCGCTTCATATTCAGCTAGAAATAAGCCATGCCTTCCAATTCATTGCATTTGTATTTGTTAATAAATGGATGATGAACGTTAAAAAATCGCAACCAATGTTAAAGAACAAAAGACATAGTACATAGTAAAAACTACATAATCTCAAAATAAGGTATATATTTTTGGAGCAAATGACAATGTGTCCAAAAACTATCCAATTAGTATTAGTATTACGATTTTTACTTACGACAGTATTAATCATGAATCAACTCTGTCATTTATCAAGAATTCCATTATTGTAGTCGTATGATAAGATGTTGCAAATGATTTTGAATAATTTCTAATGATTATGCCGAAACAAATTCGATTACTCAACACTCTTCTGTTCTCTCTAATTACATGTTCGTAAACAAAATTAAACAAAAATGGAAGTAGGCAAGTACGTAGATCTTGCGATCTTGAGTACGTGTGAAACCCCTTTTAGTCCATTAATTTAGCAGAGATGGGTTTTTTTATTGATACTGTTATCGATCAACAGTAATTCTAGTGATCGTTATTTTCAAGAAAATATAGGTTCTCAACACATAATTTTACAGATTTCTTTCTTTCTCTTATTAGTATCAATCCTGTCATTGCTTTATATAATTTAAAACAAACTACTAACAAACATCAGGTCAAACATGATCTGCACCATAGAACAAAGATGCACCTTAGACAGTGCACCATAAAAAGAGTTTGTATGAGTTGCATAAAGATTATTTTAATAAATAACCTATAGTTTTTTGTTGCTATCAAAAGTTGAAATTAAAATGTCTAATTGAACCGCAAATATCATACCCTACGAAACAATAAGCGCCCGTGTGATGTCTTGTACGAAAATAATTGTTTAAGCAGGTATAATATGTAGAACCGATACAAACGCTGCCTTTGTTTAAAATTTCTTTATCATTTTCTTGCATTGACTCTCAGGTTTAGGCGATACAATAACATCTTGCCCTATGAAAACAATTAAATTTAAGATGTTACTTTTACCTGTACATTTAGGAATTTAACTAATTTAAACCTAGCTCTTTCATGAAAAAATTGCCACAAAGAATATCACACTGACCTTTACATTAGCACAAGCAGAGCGTTACTACGATTGATTTCTATATTGTGCTTCGTATCATGGCAATACGAACGCTGCGGGAGCTGCTCTTGTTCCCGCGAATCGTCGTTCGGTTAATCGCCACCTAAACTAAGTGCTTGCACGATTCTTGGATCAGCCTTGCTACCTTCACGAAACTCCTCGAGGGTTAGTCGGTCATCATGGTTTTTATCCATTTGATCGAAAATTTTATCTACTCGTTTCTGAGGTGTGTTGTCATCTTCCGTTTGTGGTTGCTGTCCCTATTTGGATATCGTATTTTTTCATAAGTTATGCAAATTAATTCTAATGTTATAGTTACATTTTCTTATCGTCACTTACCACCATTTGATATATCGCATCAACAATGTTATACATCTCATCTCGTGTAATGAAACCATCATTGTCGACGTCATATAACCGAAATGCCCCTAAAATTATGCAAAACGACAAAACATAAGATTTCATGCTAAATAGTTCTTCTACTTATAAATATTTTGAAAAACTTACAATGCAGCTTTTCATCTAAATTGCCTCTTGATGTTATGGATAGAGCCCGGATAAACTCTTCGAATTCTATTGAACCATCCTAATAGAAAGTTAATTGCAGAACGTTAATGCAACTCATAACAGCATTCTCGTCGTTAAATAATGTATTCCAAATAGCATCATTTTTTAATATTATTGCATATCTTGAACATAATATAAATGACTCTGATCGGCAAATTGTCCTGGAAAGGACGTCGTGGCAGGCATTTATGGCTGGTTGTCATCATGTTGAGTTAATTTTCGATTATGATCATAAACAAAAAGAATTATATTTTCAAAACCAGAAGCATTTTCTGACGAAACGAACGAGTTTTTACTCCTGGAAAAGTTACGACGATTTTTCAGGTGCGATTGAGTCAAAGTGTTCATAGCCATGAGGCTATTATATTCTGTTCGACATTTGAGAGCATTCACTTGACTGGCTTTGTGATACATTTTGATCGATAAAGTTGCCTTCGACAAAATTGAGTCTACGAAAATTTTATTGTCTCTTGTAATACCTCCAATGTAACAATGTTATATTAGAAAGACAAGAGTAATTGTAAGAAATGTAATACTTATATAAATATAAAATTAAATATAAATTGATTCAATTTTTTGCTGCATAATACCTAAACCTTATCGTGAACCATATTGCATATGTTTATCTACATCTTTGGTTACTAAGATATAGAAAACTTAATAATATAGGAAACATACTTCACATAATATTTTAACATTCTAATTTGCTGCACGACTTTAAATTTACTGAAGATTCACGTTCACTTTGGACGCTATTAAAATAACTTTTAAGTAGTTCTGAATTAAAATACTTCGTGAAGTTCTAATGTATCTCGTTATTTTCTGGTATAAAAACACCAATCGTATGTGAAATTATTATATGATTCTTCGTCGTGTCTCTACATATGAATAGTGTTGCCAAATTACCTAAAGCGTGAACAATAGCTATCATGAAAATCGATGTCTCTTTTATTAATGCCAACGATTCCGTTAACAATAATTATACCAACTTTTCGGCGGTTTATTCTACCAGCCTCTGTATTGACTCGTATAAAATTGAGAATTGTGAGAAGCATATTATTGGGCTATATATCTAGGTTTATTATTTCTTTATTACTTCGTCCTTAGTTATTTAACCTCTCAACTTCTCTTGATATAATAGAAACATAGTCCCAACAGTAAGTATCTCAAACCGTGTAAAGCTACTTACATTATTCTCATCGAAAACCCTGAACACAAGGGATGCAAATTTGCTCGGGTCGCCCTGTGGGAAGAATTGCTTGTATATTTTTATGAAACCCTATCAAACGAGAAATATACAATATTATTACGTGAAAGTAGATAGATAGGGCACAACAATTTACCTGCTCTGTCAGAAGTCCGTTAGGACAATCCTTTAAAAATCCTTTATGCCATTGTCGAATCTCTTTTTCTGTAACTGAAAAGGTTTTAAGGATGAGATAAGCATATGTTGTCTTCTGCTGGCATGGAGGTGTATTATAAAGTCTGCAGTAAATCAATTAGCATTCGATATCAAATGTTTTCAATAATACATTCAACGTTATTAAAACGTATGATATAAGGACCTCATATAATCATTTACCTCACTGAGTGAATCGTTTCAAAGGACTATGCATTTGTTGATTAATTCTGAAGAAATCGAATAGGAATACTATAAACATTGCTATTCAACGGTGTATCATATCATTTGGTAGTGTGCATGTGCAAAGTTTGACTTTTCTAGCCTAACCTTATCAATTTAAAGCTCAAACATAAAAAAATGGAAGAAACTTTAAAATTTTTAATATAGACTGACTCCAACAAAAATATTTCGAGAAATGGTGTAACACCACAAAATTTAATTGTTTCGACACATAACACAATTGTTAACAGTACACAAAGTGAACTTTATGTTAATAACAAGGGATGTATAGATCTTCTTGGTTTTAGACTTCCAAAACAAATCTATTACTTGATGAGTTTCCATGGGACCACCGGGCCGGTGTAGTGGTAGCGGCTCCGTACACGATATGGCCAGTATCCCAGTATTCCGTACACGATATGGCCATGATCCCATTTGAACCGTCTCCCCCTAGTGAGGTGTGACTAACCAGCTATGGTGGTAAAATCAGTCTAGAAAACCGGTAAAATGGCAGATATGACTTCGTTCGTTACGCCAAATAGAATAAGAAGAAGAAGTGAGTTTCCATATAACTATTTTGATTCAGAACAAATTGCATAGATGATTATGCGAAGCAAGTTATTATTTTTAAAGAAATTACTATTCCATGTGGAAAATACTTTCCGTCAGTAAAAGTGTTTAACCATATCATAACAATTAATATAAAAAGAGATGATGATTGGCCTCTTTTCAAACCCTCCACACAGGTTGTTAAGCAAGTTAATTAAGCCATGGTTATACACATTTTACAAGGGTTAATCAGAACAGAACAGAATTTCTACAGATTTCAGAACATATAATTTAAATGTAAACCATTTTGAAACCACTACGCCAATTCCTATACGAAATTGTGAAAGGCAGAATAGCAAAATCATAGTTTCTTTAAATCGAACAAAACATTCTTGTACCAAAAATAATATTTTTTGAAACTATGATGCAAAACTCTTCAATGTTTTATAAAGAAGGACTAGTATTATAAAACACAAAATAGTAACGTAAGATAACAAACCGACCTATAACAAATCATTTCGAATTTCTCAACATTCTTTTAGTCCATATGGATCCCCATTTTGAGAGGTACCGAAAAAAGCCACACCTCAGGAAGTAAAAAAGCACTTCCCATCGTATTTAATTTTAAAAGCCATCGTATTTAATTTCATTAGACTTGAAGTCTGGATTTCTTCACATTCAAATAAACTCAACATATAAGGATAAAACTGCATTTTCTACAAACAAGAGTTTTCAAGATAACTTGTTGCAGGAAGGAATCACCATACGAACATTTCCTAAAAGCATTTAAAAATATCATTGCTTCAGACCAGATATTAGAATACCCAAATTTACCATTCATTTTAACTATAGATAAGAGCAATTTTTGTTTTTGATACAAAACGACAGAAAAGAGACAGTCCAAGACTGTAAAGAAAGACCAATAGCTTTCGGTAGTAGAATGGTTAATACAAGAGAATCCTTTTCCTCAATTACATGAAAAAACTGCCCTAGCTAAATTTTGTTATAAGGAAATATAAACCGTATCTATACCGAAGTTTATTCTTGTAACCGACCACAAACCTTCAGTTTTATATACACCGTCATTAAAAAACTCAAAAATACTTAATTGCCGAGATTTATGTTACAGTTATTTATGAAAGTATTATACAAGCACAAAGAACGCTTTCTCAATATTTTTTTAAATACGGAGTACCAACGGAAATAATAATAGATCAGGAGATAATTTTTAGAAAATTAATGATACTATTGATTATTATTGAAAATATTGAAAATATTCAGGATCATTAGC
This sequence comes from Anopheles farauti No. 4, assembly GCA_000956215.1. Taxonomy (NCBI): domain Eukaryota; kingdom Metazoa; phylum Arthropoda; class Insecta; order Diptera; family Culicidae; genus Anopheles; species Anopheles farauti No. 4. The sequence continues at coordinate 9,343 of JXWZ01000378.1, forward strand.
AGTGATATTGAAATACTTTTGTTCTAAATCTAACGCCAAATAAAAAAACACAAAACAGGGCCATGATAATATTCAACCACGAAGTTCACTCCAAGTGAACTTAAATTTTCTCAGATAAACAGCAATAGCTCAACTCAAATTTTAAAAAGATTTAATCTTTTTTTAAGCAATGTTTAGAAAAAGCGGTCAAACGACAATTGTCAAATCGTTTGGTATCTTCACCATCTATAAAAGAATATACAGATTTGTTTTCAATTCCAAACATAAGAACAAAACTCAACAACGAGTTAACCAAACTAAAGAAACAATATCGTGGAAAGTACTTCCGAAAACAGCGGAAGAATAAACAGCATAAAAGTAAGATAAAGCGACTCAAAAGTTGAATGAACGTTGTAGATTACTACCATTTACGGTGATTAGTACCATTTACGGTACCATATTTTACGGTAATAAAATCTGGAAAATCAACAACTAAAACTATATTCTTCATTCCCATAGCGAAGTAGTAATGATTAGGGGATAGGCAGGTTTAATGATAAGAATAAATTTTAAAATTTTTTTTATAAGATTACGATCTCTATGATGAGTTTAGTGCACAGCAAACCCCTATCGAAGAGGGCTGTTCGACTCTTTTTTATAAACGCATCGATGCAACAATGCGATTGTAGCTAAAAAATATTAGCTATCCATAGCTAAATTTTATTCATATATAAAATATTCCGAATAAATAATTTTACAAACGATCAATAACAACATCACCGGAAATTGAAAGCATCTTGATTATTTAAACCAATATGCTCCAGCTGATACGATTCTCCTATATTTTCTGGACATTTGGTCTATTTAACGGAACCGATACACTGATCTATACACCGTATACAACGATTGCCTTCGCTTTGGTATTATGCTTAAACTATATTTCGATAAACAAATTTGATTATTGTAAAAAAAAGAAAATGTAGTCGTAACCTAGTCCATCAAGATGCGACAAATGTTATAACGTCGGAGATCATTATTTTCTACCCATCCAAGTGTTCAATAACGATAGACGTACGGCGCAACAGTGTGCTAGACTTGAGTCCCTGTTCTTCACAAAGCTACAAATTCAGCGTCTTTAAACAACGGTAGGTTTCCATGCATACGATGTCACCTCATCTTCATACACCGCATAACATCTTCACCATCGTTAACTGACAATAGTTTTTTTTCAACAGAACTACACTGAACTTTACAGTGAGCGATAAATAAATATTTCATGTGTAAAATGAATATCCTCAGACTATGCAGTTTACTTTTTCTTCATCTCTTTTTGGCGTAAAGACCGAGGTAGTGCCTGTCGTTTTATCGGCTTACTAGACGGAGTTTACCACCATAGCTGGTTAGTCACTCCTCGCTAGGGGGAGTCGGTTCGAATAGGTACCGGCCCTGTCCTGTGAAATTTGTTTATCGAAATATAGTTTAAGCATTACACCACCGGGTCGCCGTTTACTTTTTACTATGTTTATTTTTTATCTTTTTCTATATAAAATTAAAAAATATCAACAAAGAACAGGTCGTGGATAGGTTTTATCTCATGTATTAAATGATGATGGCTCTTGACTTTACCGAGAGGTTTATTTAGCTTAATACGTGCTTATTTGAATATGTGTACTTCACACAACTTTTTTATAGGAAAAGCTATTTAGAGTTGTACTCTTATTCAAAGTGTGCAATTAGGTTAATGGGTATGGCAGTAACAGCTTTATACAATTGATCAGCTGTCATAATTTATTAAATCGTTTTTTTTTTTGGTCAGTTAACGTCGGATCGGAATAATAGTTAATGAAGCTTCTGAAAGTGTTTTTTATTGTTTCTGTAACACATGTCACTGTTTCTGCAATCTTTAACATTCAATACATGAAAGATCACACCCAATCATTATACATTTGTTTATTTGTCGTTATACATCAATATTTCTATTTATAATTTAAATTATAAAGACCAAGAGGTAATTTCATAATTTTAAATATGTAACTTTTTTATCTTTGAATCTAAAAACAATGATTTTTTTCCAATAGTACCAAGAGCGGTTTGACAATTATGATAAATGATAATGGATAAATGTTTAGCAGAGATAAATGATAAAAAATAATTAATACTTACAATAAGTTGCTGTCGTAAGACGATCAATAGTGTCTTGTTTTAGTTTGGAGTTTTTTTTTCCCATTTTTACGGTGTTACGATGTACAGTGTCGTAGAATCGGGAACGATTGAAATCAATGCAAATTTTGAAGAATTTTTAATTTCGTCTCAAAAATTAAACTCAGTTTTAAATGTTAAAAAATTCACAACCGATTGTCGTTTTTTGGAGAATGTGAATATGTACATATGTGTCTGTAAATTTTGATTCAACCAAATGGACAATTAAACAACTTTTTTAGTCGAAAAGAAATTTCAGATGCGATAATCACTCATTCACTGCTTTCACTGTGATTGTTTTTTTTTACGGGTTTGATGTATATTCTGCAATAGACAAGAGAACAGTATGATTAATTGGAACAAGCTATTCATTATGCAGAGAATCATGGTTAACATTTAAAATTCGTATCATAAAGCGTGTCATAAGAGAAAAAAAGCTACGGAAGCTGACAAAGTGGCAATAGTTGTCGAATCTTAGTTTTTATGAGTTTTCGGCAAATTTAAAAAACTTGTAAAATTCACAAAATAATGTGGACTAATTTTGTACGTTTGAACATAACCAGTCTTATAGACAACCAAGTTAGTACAATATGGAAAATGTTGAAAATGTACGTATTAAGTATGTATAATTTTAATGAAGGTTTTTCTGGGCTGGTATTTAATAATTAGTTTCGTCAAACAATGTTTATGATTTCCGTTTTTAGTGTTGATTTTAGAGCTTTTTTGTCTGGAAGTGATGTAGTTGGGTCATGTGCAGTCTAGTATACGTATGATCTATCCTATCTAGTAGCTAGAAAATTAGGACGTCCCAACATGTTAGGATTGTTAACAAACTTATCAAACTTCTGTAGGAAATGCTGTGTATTTAATGCATGGAATTTGTTTAGATTTTTTTCCTAGACTATCGGGAACAAACTGACGTTCTTATCTTATCATTCATATTCCCTCTCTTGCATCTTCGCTCTCTTGCTTTTCACCAAATCTCACACTTCGGCCTAACATTGGGAAAACTAAATTTTATTAATCCTCTATGAATGAACGGTGATATTTCGAAGATTGTCAGTTTAAACAATCAGTTTTAAAAGAATTGCAGTTTTCTGAAGTATCAGTTGGCTCTCAGACTCCGAACTGATCGGCTGTTTTTTTTTTTCACGTGCACTTTTTGAAACGCGACCATGTCGAAGTTTAGAGAATAGTCATTTAAAATCCTCTAAGCAGTCATTTCGAAGCGTCCAACGCGAAGTGAGCGTAGAGCAGAGCGGGAGGAATTTTTTAATCGCACGTTGGCCTACTACTCTGAGGAATACGTGTCATTCTTATGGGTGATTTCAACTGTGTGTTGAAATCAAAGGATGCAACTGGCACTGAAAATATCAGCCTTGCTTTGCAAAACGCCATAAGCAGCATGGGCTTGTGTGATAGTTGGGAATCACTCAGGGGTAACTCTGTAGAATTTTCTTACATCACAAGTGGTTCAGCCTCTCGACTCGACCGATGTTATATCT
>JXWZ01000379.1:0-41908 GCA_000956215.1 Anopheles farauti No. 4
AATATATATATATATATACAACAGTGACGCTTCTCGAAAACAAATGCGAAAAAACTTGAAGAACATCGAAGGCAGTTTGCTACTACTACTACGGCTACGCACATCAAAAACACGTACACGCATCGAACACCAAGTTGCTAGAAACTAACTGTGACTGCGGCGAGTCAACGACGAGCGGATTAACTAATTTTACAATGCATTGACCCGCGGTTGCCTTGGGTCTTGCTCCCAGACTATAAATCCACGCTAGTTTGCTAGTGTAAGTTTTAAACTCTTTTTTTCAACAATTTTCTTTGCTTTGTTCTTGGACCCTTAATTTATTATATTCCTATTTCGCTACGCTATTCGACTCGGTTGTTGACGAACGTTGGAGGTTGAAGGAGAGAGGACAAATCTTACTTAGCCTGGTTCGGTCTGTGATCTTACTGTGATTGTTATTGAGTGTTTTATTTTTTTTAGATTATTTACTGTCTATTTTAAGTCATGCTAACGCTTATCACTAGTTTTGCCAAACACGAAACTATTCATGTTGGTTGATGAACTGATAATATTATCGGTAACCGTATTGTTTTGTATCTCGCAAAAAAAAAATGCAAATTTTAACTTTCATTTTTATTATTAACAATATATCTCATTTCTTGAATAGATGAGCAATGATTCGAGACGATAGAAGTAGATAGTTTGGAGGAGCATGTTTCAATACGAAGCTCACGATGAAGCTCTATTATCTACGAAAAATTTCATTTTTCCCTCTTGAAAATTGTTTAACGTATCCTGTGATAGACTGTTGGCTAGTTTTAGTTATTATATGACCGAGGTCAACTGCATATATCTCTACTCTTCCGTACCTATGACGGAATGAAGAAATAATTGTTATGTTTTGATTGCCTAGGTAAAGCTATCGAGCAGGAAAGGTTGTTTACATGTATCATTGATATGATTGAACGAGGAACAACACGCGAACCGTCTCCGGTGAAAGAAGACTGAAGCCGACGATAAAAGAAACTGCAGAGCTTTGCGAATCGGAAAATGCACCACTTTGCTCGTAACATTAGCCAAATTGATCGAGTGGGAAAAGGATAATCATGGGTATGTTAAAGAAAAGAACAGTCCTGTGAAGCGTGTATCTGACAAAAGATCGCGGTTTGCAGACTTGCGAGCTCCCATTGGGTACCACTTAGTTTGGGTTTTATTGCAAACTCATCGCAACATGATTAATGGGTACTGGTTAAAATTGTTTCTTAAAGTACAACCGAATACAAAAACATGGTAATGGCGCCGCGCTTTGCCCACTGTCCCGGAGGGGTAGAAATGGCTCGGGTTTGCTTGGCGTTTTTTTTTTCGTGTGCTTTACTTTGATTATCGAATCGAGCGTGGTGTGTGTGTGTGTGTACTGATGTAATTCACCTGAATTTTCCCTTTGCATCAGCCTGCCACATCGCTTCGAGCGACCACAAATATGCTGATCGTGAAGGTAAAATTCATCCTTGAAAAGCTTTTCGTTAGGGGTTTGGGGATCGTGACGTGGGAACGCGGAGTAATGATTTCCTAGCATCATCGTGCGTGCACTCATCCGTATTTTCATCACATCTTCCCTGCCGCAAAACCGGCCCACAAAACCTCGGGATTAAATCCCGGCGTGGTATAAAAAGAGGGAAGGACGCCTGGTGGAAAAAATGGAGACGCCTGGTGTTTGAATTTCACATCACATCCGTTCACCGGCGGGCCCGTGGCGGACGCCTCGGTAGCTTTGTTTTGAGCGCCCGCGCAAACACACATACACACACATGAACATGAAGGGTACTGCCCACGGGCAAGATAAATGCGAACGGAGTTTGGGCTTTCTTTTTCGGAACTTTTTTGAACGCTCCCAAAAATCATATCGTTCTCCTGCATGGTTCGTTTCGCTCTTGTGCAATGCTTAATAATAAAGTATCAAAGCTCGCATCGGGATTTGACGATCCATCGTTAGCGATGGGCACGTCACGTTTTTTTATGGTTACGATCATAAAACTTCCCCGGTTACGGTTTCGGAGCCACAGGTAAACCAAATTCAAATGCGCAAGAGGAACGTTTTAATAATGTAGTATATGTTCAAGCATAACGTCATACAGTTTTAGGCATGTAAAAAGGTATTTAAACGCTAAGTCGAAAAATTAGAAATTGTAAGAATAAATATTGAAAAATTTGAAAAGTTTGTGATGAAAAATTACTTTGCAATCAAATTTCTTCCCGTAGCTTGGCAGAAATCGCACCGGGAAAAGGGATTTTCTCAAACGCAAATTGATTGCCATCTATCCGCGGGATCTAGGGTTGATGAGAATTTAAATGCCCTACCTGATTCTCTGCTCCGTGTTATCTCGTTCGATACTCGTTCCGAGTCTTACCATCATTAACGTGATTTTAAAAGTGTCTCACCAGGATCACAGCAATCGTGTCACGAACAAGACTTTAATATTGTCACGATTTCCTACCAAGGGCAACCGGCTCTTACATACACCGGCTCAACAACGTTCCCATAAATTCTGATAAGCCGGCTGAAGGTTCTTTAAACAAAAAATACCCACTCAACAAGCTACAGACTGTTGTTGTGGCAATTTCCACTAGCTTCGAGTTCAATCTCTCCAACCGCCTATGTGTCCTTGAGTCCCGGAACTCGCTGGAACCGGTTCGGTGCGATAAATTGGCAATTGCGACACGCGCACCCGGTTATGTGGTTGGTCGATGCATGAAATCGAGCGGAATCATAATCGTAAATTAATTTAACACCCATGAAATCTGTGTCCCTCCATGCCTTGAACCATTCTTTTCCGAAAACCACCTCTCCACGTGGTGTTCCGTTTTTCAACAGATGGTTGCTCGGGGCTCGTAACAGACTACCAGCCATCTAGCGAGTTAGAATTTACATTGCGAAATTTCGTGCTGGTATTGGTGTGACCATCGGTGGTTTCACGGGGCGATGCCACAGGGGTGTTAATTAAATTTAAAACAACCTTCCAAATAGACACATACAGGCCCGAGTATCGGGATGGGACGAAAGGACCGAAAAAAGGATCGAAAAAAGGACAATTTGGATTTTGGGGCTTCTAATCTCAACCCATGTGCAAGGAGAACGACACTCTCTGGATGATGTGGATGCGATCGATGGGATACGATTAGGAATCGGTATTCATATTCGCTTATGGGAGCGTTTTATTCACAGAATCAACGGAAAAAAAACGAGAGATTGCAACAAACACCCATACATAAAAATACTCATCTATATGGCGTGGATAAAGATTTTCCGGAAATCGGTTTTGAATCGTAAACAATACTGCTCGTGTGCGTGATATGACGTGTCTTTCTTGTTCCTACTATTATTATTGCTTTTGGATGCTGAGCAGCAATGCGATTACACTAACGGTAAGCCTTGTGATTGTGGAACAGAATGTATAGAAAATTATGTGATTGGTTAGTTTGAATGGTTTAAAATAACAAATAACCTTAAAAAGGAACATTTTTATTTTTGTGTTGCATAATTGAAGGAGAAAAAGTTAAAAGTATACGTTTTAGTTTACGAAGGTTCGACGTTTCTTTATTAAAACTGAGCAAATGAAATGTTTAGTCATGTTGAAGATTAAAAAAGAAAATATATTCACGAAGCAAACATAAATTGTTTTGTTAATTAATTCACTTTTGCAGGAGTTGGTAAATATATAAATAGTTGATAAATTACATGTCATACAGTATGTAAGCAGTTAGATATATGGGCATTTTGCTAATTTTTCCAAACAAGTATGCAACAAGGGTAACGAAATGGTGTAGTAAGCTTTGTTTGGCATTCCAATAAAAAAAATCAAAAGAATATCCAATAATAAAACAAACGGAAAGCTGATAGTAAAAACGTTATGAACGTGATGGTGTGTGTTAATTACTCCACCCCTCCTATCGCGTATCGTAACGAACACTGCATAAGAATCGGGATTTAGACTGGTTATCTTGTGTAGATAAATTTACATTACACCACTGTACACACTCCGACGTTTCTTATACGATAGGAGAATTGTTGCTTTTCTTCGTGTTTTCTTACTCACACACAACCCCCTTAAACTGGTCCATCTACCTCGAGATACGAGCGATGGAATTAATGTACGTGAGATCTGTTGCTCCTTCCTTTCGGTCTAATTATTATTGCATTTGTTGAAGCATTTTTTGTGTCTCTCCACCGTCGCTCGCTTTCGGTCGCACTATCACACGTTTGGGTTTTTGCTGTATATACACAGTGTTTTGCCTGGTACCAGGAGGGGGTAGAGAGAGAAAGCGACGAGCGGTGGCAAAGCAGGGAGACAAACCCTTGAATCGCTCGCCGGGAAAAGTCCACGGGGACGCTCACCGTTCTGCACACTCCCTGTTTGGTCAGTCGGGCTGTAGGCAAGAAAGGTCCCGAGGGACAAAGGGGCCCTGCCCTGCTGTTTGTATGACGTTTGCCGTGTGCACCATCGATCTCGTTCCGCTGTCCGAATCGTTTAAGTTTGTCACAACCATGGGTTTTCTCTCTCCTTTCAAGTTATATTTGCGGTTACTTTGCCTGTCGTTATTAAGTTTTTATTCTAATTTTTACTTATTCTTTCTTAGCTTTTCGGGATGGAACGCAGCCGTAAATGCTTCTCAAAGAGCGAACGAGTGTAACGAGACAATTAACGCCCGTACCATCGCCCGTAAAATGTGCCCTCATGCTTCTCGCATATGGTTAATGTGCCGAGAGTTACGTTCGCTATTGTTTGCGCTCCGTCTGCGACGGTGTGGATAACCTCACTAGGACTCACGAGGTCGGCGACACACGACAGGCACGACATCACTTTTTAATGATGCAGTGTGTATTTGCTTACCGCTGGATGTGAATACGCTGGATTTGGACGTACCAACCTCGCCTCGAAGAGGATGTTAAGCGTCACCCAGGCGGCCAGGCTGCCAGGCGGCTTCGTCTTAGCTTCATTTAGCATTGGTTTTCTTTTTTTTTTCTTCTAGTGGTCTACTACGAGAGATAGAGAGTCACTGGAACAGTGAAAGTCCTACTTCAGATACTACGCAGAAATTGGCTCAACTACAAGTTTGTGTGTAACGTATTGTTTCCTATTTGTTATTACGCTTTCCTTCTCTAACAGGAGTGTTTGTGTAATGTGTCTATACGCCTAGGAAAACGCCTTCGTTTTCATATTCGTTTCGATGCGCTTACGTACGTTTCGGCACCTCGGCCGGGTCGGTGAAAGGCTCCTGGGATGGTTCCGTCTACTGAGTCGTAGGCGATGATGACGATGCTGCTGGTGACGACGGCACACTCCATGCACGATTAAGATCGATCCGAGGTGGCCATGTGTAGCGGCACAGAACACACTCCCACTGCCCAAGGACGAAATCCAGCAGGGTAAAGCACAGAACCTATGAATATTACATCCCTTTTTTTGCGTTTGCCGCATGTATCGTTTCCGTAGCGGGATGGTTCTTTCTGTTCATCCCACGGCCAGCAGTACCATTCCCGGCAGACATGCCGCGCAACGTGCGTCAGTGACACGTGTAGAGAAGGAAACGCTTTTCGCTAGAGAAGAGTGAGAAACTTTTACATGAAACTTGAAGCTGAATCAGTAGCACCGAAGTAATCAAGCAAATATTAATCACTGGAACCACCGTTTCCCAGACCGGGCTTCACATCCAGTGGAACCTAATGTTTGGATGGGAAGAGATGACAAAAAGCGAGAGAAGAAATTAGAAGAATACACGACACACACGCCTACGGAAATAGAAGAATTATATTTGATGGTGAAAGACGCGGCTGGTCGAGGAGCAAAAAAAAACGCAAAAATCACACGCCCAGAAAAGTCGCGTAAGTATTGAGGGTACCAAACGGGTGCGCACTCCCATAGGCGATGGTGGCAAATATGAACGATACGATGGTTGTTTATTAGAACGACCGGGTCAACTTGGGCCAAAATGGCTTAATTTGTCAGCATGTTTGCTCGATATCGATCAACGAAACGAGGGTTCCCTCTGGTACCATCGATAGTAACCTTCCGCCATCACCGCGTGTACATGGGCGAAGGTGTGATTATTAACGTAACACCGAATCGAGAGAATGCCCCAGGATTTTCCCGCATGAAACGCGTGCAAGCTTGGTGGAAAAAGTTTCAACCGAACCGCGTGGGCTGGAGGCGAAACATGAAGTAAATAAAAGTTTATTTACTCCGAAACCCCTGTGCCGCCGTTGGGCGGTGGTCGCCTCACGGTGTATGAGGGAGCGTGTTGCGATTTTGAATGTTAATTAAGGTATCAAAACTGCCTAGTCGGCTACGTCCTTCGCTCGACGTGCATGAAAGTTCCTTAGATGGGGCGCTTCAGAGCGCGGCATCACCGTGACACACAAGAACGTCTCGACATGATGTGGTTTTGTTGGTATGTGTGAAACGAATCGGGAAGATTGAATATAATTTATGCATTTACACTCTTTCTGCACGCGGGTGTTTAATGAAATTAATTTGTAAAAAAAAAATGAGGCGATGGTTTGAAGCACAAAAAAAAAACAACAGAAAACAACGCGGAACGGATAAATGGCGGAACGAGAGGTTGGATAAATATTTAAAACAGCTTCTGCAAACTCGTACAAGTTTTTTACGTTGTGTTGGGTTTCCGCCTGATTCTCGACCCGAAAGGGTGCTTTCGCTGCTGTGCTTGCCATTGGGTTAGAGTGTATCGATTGATTTGTTCAAAAAACGGGTAAACGATCATTTAATTTATCGGTTGTTGATTGTAAATATGGGGTTGAGGTGTTTAATTAAAGAGCATTTAAACTATTAAGTTATGTATGAGGTCGCAACATGTGCTTGAAAGCATTGAATACGTTTTTGATTGTGTTATATTTATGGAATGTTGATGGGATGTAGAGTATATAACATATTTTTTTCACAACACTCCCCATGCAAATAATGTCTCAATGAATTCAATTGCATCAAGCTGCTGCGAAGCGATTGGTCAAATTAAAACCATCATTGCTATTTGCGTTATGTTTCCTGTTGTTTTATGAGAGGTATTAATCAGCGGTATTATTCAGTAAGCAATGTGACCCACTTTTATGTAAATTTATCGGCATCAAATCCATTATTAATTGGTTGTTTTAAATACCAAATATCAAAATACCAATGTTTATTGGTTGTGGTTAAATATTTTTTTATTCAAATCTATTATAATTATTATTTATCTCACTTACGAGTGTTTTAAATGTGCGACATTTCATTGTACAATTAAAATCATCTCAATTAAAGTAGCCATTTACAATTCAGATGGCGCCGGTTAGTCCGACAGCAGTCATACACGTCTATCTATGCTTTCGTCAGTCTCTTGAAAAAAGTGAATTGTGTGGAGCATCAATTTACTCCAGTAAAGAATGGTAAAGACCCGGTTCCCAGCACATCCTTCCAGCCAGCTAGCTTACCACCCACCTATTACCCATTAATCGCAAGTCACCACGGACACCCCCGGCGTTTGGCAACATATATTTATCTAGCCAGCCACTGTGCCGCGCAATCACGGCACAGCTGCACACTAACTTACCAGCTTCCGGAAGCAGTCCTCGAGGAAGAGCGTCATCGAGCGGTAGAGGTGCTTCTTCACGCCGGCCAGATTGTGGCCCTCGTCCGGGTAGATCAGCTGCTTGAACAGTGCCCCCTTGGCGGAGAGGGCCTTCGAGAACACCATGCTCTGCTGAAAGTGCACATTATCGTCTGCGGTACCGTGAACCTGCCCGATGGAGAGGGTTGGGAATGATAGGAGAAAGCGAAGAAACGGTTGATTAAATGTAATGGCAGTGCGGTGTGGCTTGCGCCCAGGCGGGTCGGGAACATAAATTTTGCCAAGCGATGACGGGAAAGTGCTTGCGCGAGGCTTTTCTCGCATTTCTCGCGTGCTGGTGGAATATGGACCCCTAAACATCCACGATGAAGGATTGCTTTTGCTTCGCGGCGTGGATGATAGCCATAATCTAGCACAGTTTGCGCGCTTGCAATCGATCCTTTGGCTTGTTTGATATTTTTTTTCCCATCCCACTATCATGCTTCTTTTGTAATGCGTTGCTTAATGGACGCGAGCGGTCCACGCTTACCATGAGGAACTGCTTGTCTCGTAGTTTCTCGGCATGCTTCGATAGATCGCTGTCCTCGTAACCCTTGTAGTTATCGGTCACGTTTGGCATGCCCATGTACCGCTCGGTGTACGTTGAGTCTGGATGAAAATTAAAAGACATGAAGACGTACAAAAAAAGGCATGAAAAATAAAATCTCTTTTGTGCGCTGATCAGCTAACAGTGAACATACCGTACAGCTTCCAGTTAGTGACGGGGGCCACGCTGATGCCACACTGGAACAGGCTCGTCGGGCTAGCCATGGCAAGGGCGGCCGTGTAACCACCGTAACTCCAGCCCCAAATACCAACACGTCGTTTATCGACGAAGTGTAAACTGTCCCTCAGATACTCGGCCACCTCGAGCTGATCGGACACTTCGACCGTGCCGAGCCTTCGGTAGACTTCGTGGAGTAACTGATAGCCCTGACCGCTCGAGCCCCGACCGTCGATTTGTGTCACGATGTAGTCCTTCGTGCCGGCCAGGTAGGTGTTCCAATCGACGCGCCATTTGTCCGTCACCAGTTGCGTTCCCGGTCCGGAGTAGCTGTTCGTGGAAGAGTGAAACAAAGCATTATAAAACCATAAAAGTATAAACTTTGTTCAAAATAAAACGTCTTTAATCATACCATTTCAAGTAGAGAAAACAATGTCTTGGGTTTGGTTTTACAAATAAATGGATTTCTATAAGAACTTCATCATGATCACTTCAATAGATAAGAGCTGTACATTATTGTTTTGGTATTAAAATCAAAATACTGTTGCAATTTTTACTATACAACTGCATTTTCATATCAGAGTGTTATTATGATGATTTTACAGACAATTGTTTTCCAAAACGTATAGTCAAACCGAGTCAAGAACTAGAAATTATAAACATGGTAGTGTTATATACTTAATAGATGTTGATGTTGTGATAATTAAAAGATGTTATAATATGTTGAATATTTTGAAGGTTGAATATTTGAATATTTGTTGAATATTGAATGTTGAATATTTGAATAATAATTAAAGCATTTAACATCTATGTTTATATTTTGTTTGTCAGTTTGAAAGGATTTAACAATTTATTTGATGCTAAAATACATTAAAACAGAATTTATTACGTTCCTGTTCATTACTTTAAAATTATTTGAGTCCAAAAATGTAAAAACCTGCAATATGATTGCTCATTAAAAATGATTCTGTTATGTCTGGCTGTGGCCGTATTTGCTCGTTAGAATAGATCAAGGGAGAATAAAAAAAAACCTGTTCTTAATAAACAGACGTTGTGAATTTTTTACCTACTTTCTTTGTAAGTTAATAACAATTTGTAACCATTTGTAACTTGTACGATCAAATTTAGGATATTAATAAAAAGCAGAAAATAGTACTTACACATGCACAATCATTGGATAGCGCGTGATCTCATCCTCCCGTAGACCGGGTGGCAGGAAGAGCCGCACCTGTGCATGATACCCGCCCGAGATCATCACCGGGAATGATTTAACCTGCGGCAATGCCACCTTGTTGATACGTTCGGCCAGCGCCGTGTTGTTCTGCAGATAGTAGAGCACCTGTGTAGGACTCTTGGAAGCGTCCGGCACAATACGATAGATGGCACTGAATGGAACGATCGGCCCGAGACACTCGATCAGTGCGTACTCGCTGTTACTCGGCGCAAAGACGGCCGTGAAATACTGACAGGGCATCGGTGGCAGCGGTGCGACCACCTCTGGTTCGGAGGGTTTCCGCTTCCGCTTGGTAGGTGGGGTCGTCATCGGCACCTCGACGTACTCTTCCTCCTCATCCTCGATATCCTCCCAGTCGTCGTTCCACTGCTGTTGCACCCGGTTGGACGCTTTGATGGTGACGTGCGCATGCGAACTGTGCTGATGGCTGCAGGTGAGGCAGCGTGGTGGTCGCGGTGACGTACCCTGCTTCGGTGGCAATGAGGACGCCCGATACAGATGCTGTTGGGCCGGCGAGTGTTCCGGGATGCCGAGATAGTAACTTACGGGTCGAATGAAAAAGAGTACAAGCGAAAAAGCACAGAAAACAAAAATAATGCCATCCATAAATTACCGACCGACATACGGTCCATAAAACACTTTTATCTGCCCTTCCGACAACTTACACGAAATTGTTCGCCTGATCCCAGTGGAGAATTTTATTGACCTCAAAGCGACCATGAGTCAACGGTATGATGCGTTTCTTGCCGATGTGCACGTGGACCAGGTGCCGAAAGTGTCCTGAAGTGAAAAGAGACACAGCACACATGAATACGAGGATAATGGAGTGGCTGAATAATGAGCTAAATCCTCAAAGGGAGCTTCCATAACACCGAAGGCGAATCGGATCAAACGGAGCATCCATCTTCACTACTGCTCCCGAGCGGATGTAAGCCAGCGAGGTTTTCTATTTTTATTTACGGTTCGACAGCCGGTGCCGAATGAATGATGTGTCCCATACAGGCCGAGTAAGCAACCAGCTTTAGAGGGCCAAGTGTATGCATTTGCGATGGAGCGTGGCTACAAATTGGCAGGATGACATATCTAGACCATCGTTGATGCTTTTAGAGGGTTTTTTTTTTTAGCAAATAAGACTGATGTGGCAAGAATGAGGAGCTGTGTGGCATTTGGGTAATTTGTTGGAGCTTTTATTTTTCCAAGAAAATTGTTTTGTGAGTAATTTGAAGAAGATTGGAAAATCAAATACCATATTCTTTTTAGTATTATAAGATTTTTTTTCAACTACTACATAATGCCAGGGGATATAATAAGTAAGGAACATATGAAATAAAAAGCAAATGCCACCCAATTTAATTTACGTTTTCAATAGTGAAGCCTTTTATGTAAAACTGTACGTCTCCCAAGATATGTTCTCAATACATTAGGATTATTTTATAATATATCTATTTCGATAATAAGTTTTATCTAAAGGCGGTACCAAAAACCTAGGAGAATTAAGATATCTAAGCATTCGGTGCCGTTGGTAACTTTTTAGTTTGAACAAAAAAAGAGCCTACTGTTTATTCCTTGAAAATTAAGTAGGACGAAGGACGGACGAATTGTCTAGTTTTACATTTTTTCAATTGGACACGAGTTGGAAATCTTTGTATCTTTTGGCTTGATCTCTCTTCTCGAAATATAATTGATTGTCGATCAAAGTAATTTAAAAACTTTTGTTTTAAAACTTGCATGGTGAATCCCAGGATATATAAATTTAATCTTTCATGCAATATTCAATAAACATATTTTGTTCTACAAAATGCATAAAACTTATTGAAGAGAATCACTTTCATAGGCTAGTGAGAGTTTAACTTTTGTGTATTTAATTTATTCATGGTTATTTGAAAACTTTAATTTATTATTTCCTTTACTAAGATAACTAGTAGTATTATCACGCAAAATAAATTACCTACGAAACATATATATTTGTATGTACTATTCACCGTCGGAGAGTTTTGTTGTGCATTATGTAGACGAAACTTTAATAATTAATAACAAACATACACGACGTATCGGAAAGAGATTTCAACCCGGGGTGAGAAGTGTTTTCGAGCCCCTGTAGTGGTGGTTGGTTCTCTCCGTAATGATAAGAAGAAGAAAAATAGCGTCAAATGCGACCTACCTGCGGCACCATCGCGCAACGGTGAGATGGCAATGTACGAGCTGCCATTAAGGCTGAAGAACGGCACGGACATCTCGTCGACCCAGCCACGTCCATCGCCGCTAATCCGGTGTGTCTGTGGAAGCGAGACGGAAGACGGAGCGAATGAGAGACGCACTCGAATAAATCCTGCTTAATTCACAAACATCAGCAAAGTGGATGATGTCGCTTTTAGTGCCGTCTTGTTTTGTTTTCTTCGTATGTGCAGTCCAGCTCTCGTTTTCGGGTCGCTGCTTTTGATGTAGTGATTTTGGTTAGTTGCGAGTCTAGAGTACCACCAGCACTGCAGCCATGGTCGCTGGTTGCAAAACTGCTAGCTAATCCATGTCCCAGCGTGCTATTGAGGACTTCCAGGGAGGAGAACTCTCGTACCGTGCAAGAGGACTTGTCATTACGCTGCGGTTTTGCTCCGTTCCTACGCGATGGATGCAACGAATCAAATGCGGTACGGCTTTGATTGGGCTGCTGATTCTATTTTGTGGGTGTATGTGGATGCTTTTTTATTCCTCCTGTCGGATGTTGTTTTTCACCTGCCTTCACATCATAGCATCGAAGGAAAGTTGGAAAGCTCGCAGCACGTAGGGCGTGCAGGTCGAGCAGTGGTCAGAGATTTATTGTTTCAATTTCACAGTTGAAATGGTACGCGCAATGTTCGGTGCGACGAATCCGCAAAAAAAAGTGCTGCTACAATTACGGAGCCTTTTCACGTTCCACTCCCTACGTGCACGTTCACTAGCGCGTACTTCAGGAGGATAGTTCTGTCTCGTTTTTTTTTTTTTTTTACTGGCGAAGCTAACAGCGCCGACGTTAGGATGAGTTTCACATGAGAGGCGAGGATTGGATGTTAAGTATCTCGGTGAGATTTAGTTCGTATGCATTTGATCTGTGCCGCTGTATGGGTCCGTCGCTTTGGTTCGCTTCGAAATAAAACCATCGACCCATGTTCAGCATCACACCACAGTCCCGGTATACGATGGAGCAGATGATTGTCGTCGTCAACGATGACTCTGCTGTCAGTGTTGAGGCGGGTAGCAACAGTACGACGGCAAGGGCCTGTAAGGATAATGCTGTTTGGAAGACAAATTACCTCCTGACAGTACCACATCGGGCTTTTGCACAACGTCACGACCGATAGGTTCTGGGGTCGGTTCATCCAAACCACGCTGACCTCCGACGGTGACACCCAGGATGCGCTGGTGAAGTAATGCTCCCTGAACGGAATGGGAAGAAAGTAAACAGTCGGTTATCAGGGTTCGAACGTGTAGATTAATTGCCAGTGAATGAAGCTGTTGACAGCGGATTGAAGTTGGCACAACTGGAGATATCTGTCTGCACATATTGAATAACATTTTTAATCAAATCTTTTTTTTTTGTATAAGGTTTATAATATAGGAATATCTTGATAAAAAATACTTGTGCAAAATATTTCACGATCAATTTCTAACGTTCATCCAACGAACTCCACCAACCAATCTTTGTTCAAAAGGTAAGCAAAAGTGACTTTGTTAAAAGTTTTGGCGTTGTTTGGGAATCTACCGACCAACTCTTTCTTGCCTCGGCCATAGTGATCGTTTTCGCGAATCGGAAACGTGATTCGCGTTTGTGATGAATATAAAAACCAAAACAACCCATCCACGTAAATGAGCATTTCTCGCTTGTTGCTCCATCGTTGAGGTGGATGGGAAGTATGGTTCGGTTAGCCAGATGGGGGAAACCTTCGATCGATACGCGGTTACCGTGAGCTGTGCGTGAAGCATTTCAATGGGATGGAAACTTTGTAATTGTGTTTGAGTTTAGTTTCGTTTTACGGTTGTGCTTTTATTGTAAGGGGATGTTAGGAACGAGTGAAATGCCAAATCGCTATGTGACCTTTTTGTTTTAGTGGCAGAGCGCATCTAATGACCATTTTCGAAGTGATGAATTCCGAATTATTGCATCAAATATTTAGCTACTATAGTCCCTTATTGTCAACAGTAGAAGTTAAAGAAATGGACCATTTTTATGTTCGTATTAACAAATACTTAGCTTGGAACGTACTTCAACGTACTTGGAAGTACTTCGTACTTATAATTTTTATTTCATCAGAAGAAATAGTTTATATAGTTTGTACATAATATCGAATGATTTTAGGTTTTTCTATTATTGAACCTAAACTTCTAAAGTTCAAAGCTTAATATTGAACAAATGAACGTGTACGTTTGATAATAGCTCTTACGAGCTTTAAACTTTTAATGCAAAGTGTTTTTGAGAGTCTTGCAATATGTTCGAATTAGTAGAATTATCGTACCGCAACTCTTGCAAAATATTATTCAAAATATTGTATAGTATAAATGTCTAGAAATTTATAAATAATATCTTGTTATAATGCTTGAGTCTTTGAAATGTTTTCTTGCTAGTAGTATTTTAAGTCCATTTCCTACTGATTAAATGTTTAAAAATTGCAGGCATCGTTACAAATGATGTAAATAGGCATTAAGTGAATGACATTGATACTTTTTTTCTAAAATTAAAAAAAAAAAACTTTATGTTTCTACTGAACTATAGAATAGATAAAATTTAAATTTTAAAACACCTAAAAAGAACTGATTCGGAATATTTCACATTGTGCATATTTGGCAAAACGAAAAAATCCTTTCCTGCTGTAAAGTTGCAAATCAATGGTTAAGGTTTATACATTTGCATAATTCACAACACTTTTTTACTTTCTTGTTTCTTTTACTTCTAAAAATAAAAGATACACGATAAAAAAAGTTTCAGAGAAGTGTGTGCGTCTATCTGTAAAAACATGGTCAAACGTGAGATAGAACAAGTGTTTCCAACTCGGGGTTGTGCTTCCGGAGAGAGGGAAGGGGAGGATTAACACAGGATTGTAAAGTGATTTTTCGCGAAGCTATACTTACTGGCTGAGCAGGATCGGTGGTGGAGTGAGCTTGTTCATTCGAATACTTTTTGGATCGGTCAGATCGGCGACGTTCAGTGTGACCGTTGGGTTGCTCGTGCCCGGTTTGGGATATCTGTGACAGTACAGAAGAAAGAGTATTACATTATCAATACTGAGAACATTATATAAATCACGTAAACATTGAATTTCATAAAAAATAATTTGCAAGAACATACTTTACACAAGTCATGTTGTTATGACAACGGTAAGTTCAAAGATGATTATGTTAAGTAGAAGGATTGCAATACTTATTTCCTTATCTCCTCTCACGCTTGTACATAATGTTGTAAACCATTATCGAATAGCCTGAAAACTAGGTTAAACAAAAATAATCGGCTAAAAACAAAACAGACCATGTCTTACAGATAGATCTGCCAGGAGGAAATGAGAAAACCATCCTCTATCGAAATGGAATGCAAGTTGCACTTTTTAAATCCGCAATCAACCATCTCCAAGTCTGACAAAGCATGTGGATAGCAATGAAAAGTTACTCTATAGGTTTTAGGAGGTAGTGTTACGTTACTTTTCGGATTTTTATAGCACAAAACAATCGCTTCAGCATTGGCGCTCAGACGCGACGGGTTGAATCCAGTGTGAGCAGGAATGGTAACACCGTTTTAGCGAAAAGTTTTTCCATCGAACCCGATCGTTCATATAAGCGGGAAGTTGAAGTAGTAGAAGTCAGTGATTTTATCACAGTTCTGTAGCCTCTCCCATTGGACTGACTGGTGTGATAATGACCTTTGGATTAAAAGGCAAAAGCTACCAATCACAAAGCCCTCTGCTGTTGCTGGAACCGGTTACTCGATTCTTAGAATGGCAAAGCAAAAAGTGCTTAGCTGGAACGCTGTGCGGGCTAATAAAATTGTTATAGTCATAAATTCAATGCTAACAGTGGAAAGATATATTGTATTGGTAAATTATAAACAGCATATACTGCACAGTAGCTTCCAGATGTCAAGCTGCAAGATGGTGGTTCTGAAAGTCGTATAACTTCAATCCTTGCTCTAGCTCAATAAAGGCTACATTGAAAGATTAATTAATTTCAAAGTCACTGCTCGCACTCGACGACTCGTTAAACGAATGTGAAGTCACAAGCGTGTCGCAGCTGGTAGAACATTATCAAAAGTCTTATTTTCTCCCACTGCACCAGCTCCCAAAACCGACCCGGGTGTCTTTTCGGACCGGTGAATCAATGGCGTAGAGCGTGCAAAGTAAATATTTAAAGCTCGCAGACCCGGCCAATTTGTTGCGCAAGGGAAGAAGATCCAGGAGGAGTTTCGAGTTTGAGTTATCTTCCAATTAGCAACATTAAGGAGTTTATTTTCGCACGCAAAGTGAACGAAACTGCCCTTCTGCCCGTCTATCTCAAGGGTGTAAACCACACGCGATAGGTTCGACGCAGTAAATCACTATCATTTGGCGAGCTCGGTGAGTCGAAATTTGAGAGGTGTGTCGTGAAAATTTCCAATTCAAATATGGTTTGTTCGATGTTTCACGAGAAAGTTTTGCTCGCCGGTTGTCGATACAGTACAGTGGGATGGAGCGGGGATTCGGTAAATTGGGCACGGTGGAAGGGTTTGATATGAGCTGGCGCAAACCAGCGAGGTGCTCCGGTAGGAATAAAATTGGTACAAAGTTGTGCCGTACCGATAAATCGCTAGTATCAGTGGACGCTTTTGTAGAGCAGGATATTGCGTACCCAACGGCGAAGGAGCAGCAGCAAAACGGAAGAATCCACATTGTGTTGGACCGCACCACATGAGAACTATTAATCTCGTTAATAATTAGGCACGGCGCACTTATTTGGGCGAACAAACGGGAAAGAGAATAAATTATGAATCGTCGCTAATAGCTCTCTGATAGGGGTATAAGGTTTATGCCGTAGTGTGGTTAGTATAAGTTTGATGTTCTTCGAATGAAATATGTTTTAGAATTTGTAAAATACTTAATTGAGATTAAAGACCACTGATTTTAGAACCAAAACTTTCATCCACAAAATACTTCCGAAATGACTTCCTATTATTCATCGTGATATTGCAATCTTAAACAATTATTTTTAATTGAATATAAATTAAGGATAACTTGTAAGTGAACATTAAAGTTATATTATCGGTTATATTTCGCTTATATTATATTCCTGTCAGTATGAATCATCACATCTTTTTATCTTTTAGCGCAACTTGTAGCGTAGTAATTAACTACTCAAACTCCCCCCAACACTGTCGCCCTGTTGCACTGCTCTTAAGCTAAATAAGCTGAAGTCGACGCATCAGGTGTGACTAACAAATGTTCACCTTCGTTAACTCTCCATCGCAATTCGTGAACACTGCAGTGGTTTTCATCGTGCGGCACGATTCGATGTTCCACATGGTCGATGTGAACGGTGCCGGGTACAACGCGCGTAGTGTAAAGTTGCAGCTCGACGATTATGTTTGTGCTGATCATTCTTCCGGAAATGAGCATGGTTGACATAACCAGACACGTCTACCGGCATGGTGTGGAATGTGAGTACGCTTGCGGAATTTTTGGAACAGCAGAATGGAGGTGAGCGCCATGCCGTGCCGAATGGAGGTGAGTGTTTATCATGCAACAGTGTTGACAAATAGTTTGCTTTGTGATTATAATTTATAATTTATTTATATTAATATTATAATTTTTAGTATATAATATATAATAAAATTTTAAAATTTTTAATTTGTTTTGTGTTTTTTTTTTTTTTTTTTATTTATTACAGCGCAACTTGTGTTGCTTTTCAAAAGTTTCAGAACAAATATATTATTTATCCGGAACACATTTGTACCAAAAATGGAAAGAATTCAAAACAGTCTTTGTTAAATAAGGTTTAGATTGCAAAACGATTATGCACATATACTTTTAAGAGTCTGGAAAATATGAAAAATTGTTCTCTCTATCAAGGGTTACGACCAAAGTCATGCCTACCATTGAAATCTTAAAAAAAAAAACTATCGATAGCAAACTATAACAATCTATTAATCATCGTCAGATAGAAATGAGCTTTTGAATTGATGATCAATATTTGGATGGTTTGGAAAACAAATAAACTTTTTCTCAAGTTGATTTGTATCAAAACACATAAATATATAAAATATTACATTTCCGTATGTAACGAGAAAATGTTATTGTTAAAAATCAAAATTTTTAATAATCCAGTTCCATATTTGTAACCCATTTTCTATATAATTTATTCATTTGTGAACTAGATAAAAATGAATCTAAAATTTCATGTTTTTCTAGAAATGTGATACCGCTTACGTTCAACGTTAGAGTTAAAAATGTTAAACGGTAGGGTTAAATGCTAGTATAATGCATTATTTAATTTAATAATAAATGTAATTATCAAAAATGAACTATTTATTCAACAATTGTGCTCTAAGATCTGGTCTGGTTAAATTTTTTAAGTAAATATTTCCATGACGCTTATGGTGGATATAATAAATTAAATAGGTACTGTAAAATATATTATTAATTGCGCCATCTTGTGTGCTTAGTTGTTTGAAACCATTGGTTAAAAACTATCCAATACAAATTAAATTAAGACACAACCGTACACTACAACACATGTTGTACTGTATAATGTTTCGTGTGAAACTTATTTCGCCACATGGCAGTAGTTGTTGCTGTAACGTTATACGGAAAAAAAAATCATCAAATACTCATCTGACCGATTCCACGTGATTGGATTCACTGAAGACAAATGACAAATAATATCGCTTTGTTTTCAATATCGGGTTAAGCTGCTGTGTGATCCCGCAAAAACAATAATAACACGACGATGCGGAGCTGTGTGCAGGTTTGACTTACGTCACAATGATTTCTTTTCGCTTGTCTTCAGATATAGTCTTGTTGCTTAGTGCGATTTGTCAAACATAAATCGCCGAGAACGTTTCCGAAGCACATTCTGCACTTTCCATCCACAAAACATGTTCAGGATACTGATACGAAGCGTTCTGTTCTTGATCCCGCCACCCGTCCCGTTTATATCTCGCTCACTCACTCCAAACGCTGGTCATTTTTCATTTACGTTATTTATGGATTTCCATTCAGAAGCATATTCTAAATAATTCACTCACATATGTCATTTTCGAGAGGTAACCAAGGGGTGAACGGGCGGAAGGAATTGAATCGACGGATGAGCGCAACCGAACGAAAAAACACGAGGGAGGTCGCTGTCCTAAAACGGGGAGGCGATGCCGTCTTCAATGTGTGTCGTTTTCCCTCGGAACTCACCGGCAGGCATCCTAAATCACGCGAACATGAGGTATATTTTCACAGGCATGGGTTTGCCTATTTTTTCTCTCCGAAAGCCGTGTGTACGAGCTACATGAGTAAAACATGTAGCACAAAAGGAAACGCACAATATCCATTTGGCTGGCGTAAAGACTGTATTTTTTGCATTCAAATTCCTTTCTCTTCCGTTTGTCTTGCTTGTTGGCTAGGGTCGGTGATACGGTGGGTTGGGAATTTCTCCGACGTTTTCTAGGAGATTTCCGCATCCAAAGATTCAAGGTCGAATGTCATTGTAAAAACCAAAAAAAAAGGTTGGAAAAGAAAATTGCACACCTTTTACGTGTCTGGAAGAAGCATGGTGAAAGATTCCAACCGGTTGACCATGTACACCATTTTTGCACCGAATGTTATTGAGGAAGGAGGGCAAGTCAAACATGGGGATTAAAGCATGAAAATAAACATAAGGACGCAAACTGGGGCGAACGTGGGAACTGGGTGGAGGGCAGGGGGTACTTTTTGTTTTCTTTATATTTTTCCAGCATTTCATTTCAGCTAGTCGTTCAGGACTGCTGTGGATTGAATTAAATAAACGCAACATTAAAGAACGCACTCATTTGTAGAATCCACTTGGCTTTAATTGACCAATTTTTGAATGGCTTTAATTGACAATAATAGGTTAAGGTGCTTGAAGTTTATGAGTTCTAAGAAATCAAATATCGTAGAAAAAATTGTTTTAATTTAGTATATCTTAAAATCATTATATCAGTATATCTTAAAAATTAGTATATCTTAAAATCATATTCTTATTAAAAAAAATTGGTTAAAAAACCTTTGAAAATGTATGAGTTTTGAAGAGACTTGATTATTGTATATAATTTTATGATTGATTTTTACCAATAAGTTCCAAAGACAAGTGTATTTTAATTTCAAACTTGATTGAATGTAAATTCAATTGCAAAATTTGCTACAAAACTAATGACAATGTTATTATTTGCCAAAAAGGAGCTACTACTGTTAACTACAGCACTACACCTAGAGAAAATTGCTTTTATATTGACTATTTTCGTGTTTTTATTCATATTGTTTATATTGGACATGTATCATGGACAATGTATGTTTTTGAGAACATGAGTAATTCGTGCAATCATTAAAAATAATCTTGTACTTAGTATGATCAAACACGTAAAACAACAGAATTAATTGATTTCTTTAATATGACGTTTTTTTAACTCCCCCTGCAGCTTATACAATCGATTTTTATCAACATTCGATATTCTGCATCCACAACGCCCGGTACATCAAAAGCATGCGAAAGTCAAGCAACAAACTGAAGATCTTTCCGTGTGTGTTTGTTTCTTCCGCCGTTCCCGCCGTGCGCAAATTCCGTCAACAGGCGGGAGTAGGAAATCATAAGCAGTGCAAACGACGTCATTTAGGATGTCTGTTTTATCCCTTAATGGCGTCGTTTGGCACAAAAGGGCGATGCGCTGCGCGACGATCTGCAGAATCAATTGTGATCCTTTGGCGTCGTCGTCGTCGTCGTCGTTATTCTTTGTAACCGACCGCACCATGGCGGGAAGGGCATCCCTCGCTGGAAAGCGCTTTTTTGACACACGTGCGCGCGCGTGAGTGTATGTGCCCGTGTGTTTAGCTATGCCGTTGATCGTTTTAGAAACCTTTTTTACGCCCCCCGGGTATGCTGGGAGAGTTAGGGATGAGTACGGGAAAGACACAGTAAGGCTATTCATCCGAGCGCAGGAGGTTACAATGGGGTTGTGTATCCTTGGGCAAAAAGGAGAGGCGTTTCGCTGAAAGGGTTTCGCCGGTCTTATGCAAAGTTGTTCTTTGGAACATTGGCTGGATTGGATGATGCTAGTGAGCAAATATGTAAACAGAAGGAGCCACAAAAAAGATGGCCAACAAGACGACGCCCCGCATCCTTTGGGAGCGTTGGGAAGGGATGTGTGAAAAATAGTATGTCCTTCAGTGCTTATGCTTTTATGCCGAATTGCTGCCGGCGTGAACCATCCGCAGTAAGTACCCTTTAAGATGAGCTTCGCTGATGAAAAGCTTTTACGCAGCAATGAGCGGAGGGCGAGGGACGCGAGTACGGAGCAAAACGGTACGGAATGCCAGCACACCGCAGTGTCCGGATTTTGTACCGGATGACGGACGGATGTAGGCATCAAAAGGATGTACGGGAAGAAATCTGTCTCTCATCCTGCCGGTATGGCGGAAGAAGCTTGGTCGTCTGCAAAAAGCGGAACGAATCCAGAACTTCAAGAACAGACCGGTGGGAGGGAAACACAAGAAAATGTGCAGAAATGTCGAGGTTCGCGTTCGCGGTAATGGAATCATCAGTTTTGTTACCGTTGCATAGTGGTGTGCGTGTATATGAGACGCGCTTTCGGACATATCCTCGTTTTGGGATGGAAGAGTGAAAGAACGAAAGAACGGAAACGTAACCTTGCCACCCACGGACAGAATCGGTTTTCATTCTTCGCGATACCGAAACGGAAGCAAAGTTGATGGAAAACGAAACCGGGTATGCGAGTAAGTTGTGTAATCATACGGTTTGCTCCGAGGATTAAAGCTCTTTTTTGTTTGCGCCATTGCCTTTGAACGTACAATTGGAGTTTTGGACAAGTTTTCGCGACCGATAATAATGCTGGCCGGCGGAAAACGCAAAAGAAATGGGATGGTGTATGAACAGGAAAGACACTATCATTGTTTGGCTGGATAGTTTCCCGGTTTTTATTAGCCAACAATCGATGCGAACAAAAGCGAAATGGTGAATGAAGGGCCACAATGATGGCAATGAAGATAGGTGAAATGGTTTCAGGCGTAATTGAAACTCGAAAACGAAACGAAACGGTTGAAGCGTTAGTGTCCCTTTCGTATCTCTTTTGCTCAATCGCCGGTTTGTTATAACGTCATGAGTTTCCAATCGAGCTTGAATCAATTTTCAACAAAACTGAAACGAGCTGACAGGAAAATAATGGGAATGTTTTCTTTATTGCTGTTCATTATATTGAGCATGATTAAAATATACGAAAGATGTTACGATATGTTCATAATCCTTCAATAAAATATCTGTTTACTTCTTCAATAATAATTAAGGCATTTGTGTCCGTGTCATTTATTTCAATCTTGCGTGGGAATTTTACTTAATGAAATGTGGTATTATATTTTCCGAAAAAAAAATTTTTCGCGTTTTATTGATGTTTTATAATTAAATAAAAAATATATATCAACAATTTATGTACACTTTAAAACGAGCCAATAAATAATACAAAATGTGCGAACTTTCTAGCAATTTTTCGGCAATTTAGCAACTGGTATGGTCGTTTTCTACGACGGTTATCTTGCTGTGAATGATATTACGAATATGATATTGAATTTAGTTGGGTAATAAATTAGGAAAAGTACACTTTAACCAAGAAGTACTTATATTTAATATTAAAAATACCGTTGCCTTCATTATTATTTTGGAGTTGGAGTCATCCCTCATGGAAATTGGGTTTAATGTCCGTCAAATAAAAATAACTACGGTTGTCACGGTTGGTTCCAAGTTGTCTTGGGCCAAAATTTATTAAATTCCTCTTTTGACATCATCTGTCACTTGTATGCCGGCAAAAAGTGAAATTTAGCAGAAAAAGTACTCTTCCAGATAAAGGTTTTTGTACGAAATAAGCACAGCTTAAAGAAATAGCGTGTCGCAATATTTTTCATGCAACGTTCTTTTCTTTTCTAAAACTAATAGATTACGAGTACAGATGAAATAACAATGATAGTTGATAGTATGATAGATCATCTGTCCCCCCTGCATAATGAACCAACAATCATGACAAATGTTTCACGTACATCCAACATCGTGAAAGAGTTGATAATGAAGAAAATGATTTAAGTAGCAAGCCGTTATTAGCAACAAACAGCAACACCAAAATGCCTATTAGTATTCAGGGGAACGAGTTCACTCTGTAACTAATGCGATTGGCACAAGCGTTTCACTGGTAGTTGTACACGTGACTTCAATGTTAATGCTTCTCCGAAGTCCTAGAGATCATCGACAAAGTTGAACTGATAACCAGGACGGAGAGTTTGAGGTCCAGTCAACGCTTCCGAACATCGTAAATACTAGCCATTAGAGACGCTCTCGGACTTGCGAACGAGAGTGTACGTCACATCGGAACGCATTTCAGTGTCTTTTCGACATTGTCTAACATCATAACCACCGAACCGCAATTAACAGTGAAGCATCTTCATTCGATGCTACCATACGAAAAGAATCGTGCATTAAAGCTCGGTTGGTAATTTATATTCTTTTTCACCGCTTTTGGAGGTGCTTTTTCGCCATCGTTTTATCGTTCGAGTAACAGAAACATATGCGTTCACAAACATACACACACACACACACTTACCGCAGGGAGCGAATCTGGGGGTAGAGATTGATGTCACCAGTTGCCGTGCCGTACCAGGCAAACTGTTGCTCCTGCACGAGCGTGTCGTTGAAGGTGGTGTACAGCATCAGGTGGCCATCCGTCGACAGCCAGATTGCCTTGTTGGTGTGCAGGATTTCCTCTGTGGAAAGCGGGAACAGAAGAAACGGTTGCAATACCGGAGCCGTTAGTCCGAATGGTAAGTTAATTAAAAATCACATAATTGCACTGGTATAGCAGAGTCAGTGTAGCAATTGCACTGGGTTGTTACAACGCGAGCAGTGTCGCGTAATGCATTTAACCTACTGTTGAGAGCAGGTCGGCTGTAAACTATAGCGTTGATTTCAAATGGTAAAGGCCTTGTTACAAACTAGTTGAAAATTTTATTGATTCTTCTATGACCCTAGGAACCAATTGAGATTTTATTAACATTCAAAACTCAACGTAACAAAATTAGCGGAAATATGCAGAATAAACATATATTCAGGAACAAACAGTGTTTACAAAAAAAAAAAACACTTATGACATTAGATAATCACTAATGAAAGAATGTTAACATTTTCGTTTTTATTGATAAATTAACAATGGAAAACATGGTTGTTTCATGAATACAAATACTTTTATAAAAAGACAATCGAAACAAAATTGATCATTGCTAGCTATAATAATTAACTATCTCAATTGTTGGACAATTCAGTTGCATAATTTCTATACTGTGATTTCATTTTGTATGTAAATCACTTAGTACAACAAAATCACATTTTTTTACATAGTTTTTAGTTTTGTAAAATGGCTCCAAACAATGTTTAATATTCTTCGGAATAAGCCTGTTCGATAGGTTCCTAGTTTCTATTATTAATGATAAGTTAACTAAATGGCAAGAAAACCAATAATTAATTTATTAATATTTTTATAAATTATTTTTGGTTAAATTTTGCAAAGTAATTATAAAATAACAATTTTATTGTATAAAGACGTGGAAACTTATTCTTAAGATCTAGTATCATGTTTACATTATTCATAAAACCATGGTTTGTGATAATAATCTATCTGATGAAAAAATAACATCTTCATAGTTCATAGTTGGGTATGAAAGGGAAATAACAATGGAGTAGACTAACAAGTACATGTAGAATTTTTTTAACATATTATTACTACATATATTAAGAATATCTTGCATCGGATGACAGTTGTTTCTGTAATAATATTAAACATGAAATATGGAGAAAGTTAAGGGTGAGGAAACTATGCAACCAGACGAACATATAATTCTCTACACTGCTAATACCACCGGCTTGGACCATCGTGTCCCACTTACCTTCATACAGCCAATCGGGCACACCGTTGTAGACTATTCCGGGAATGGCGTTCTTTGTCAGCCGGTAGGCCTGTGCAGCACGGGCAGACGGGCGATAGTAGATGTCGTACTCGTACACCAGCACGATGGCTTGTCCCTTGGGAGTGAACTCGGCGTGCAGCAGGTACGGCCAATCATCAATCTGCGAATTGATCGTCAGCGGGATCGTCTCGCTGGAATGAAACCGTTTCGGAGCCGATTAGATGTTGCACCATCAGCGAGCGGAAGCATTGGACCGCTGGTAATTGCTTCGTAATTGACCAAACCCGGGTGTACTTAGGAACACTTTGCTCGCGGGCTTTTTGATGTTTGATACGGGTGAACAGGTTCGGATGCGGTTTGTGAGCTGTTTGTGCGAGCTACCGTTGGGAATTGGGTGGGGAATGGCATTAATTTGCAACTAGCAGTGCATCCAATCGGTTGGGAGTGCTTTTGTGCGCAAGGATTGTCTTTCGGTAGGTTCGTTGGACTCAACCATAGATTGCAGTTTAATTACATATTATAAACCATTCAACATACACTTTATTTATAAAGAGTTAACAAAAAAAACCACAACTTGGCAGCGAACAGGAATCATCAAATTTACATTCTTAAGCACAATATACATGGAAGCAATAAAGGGACACATTTTTTATGATATTGTGCTTCCTGCCGTTGCTTTATCACCGTGCCATGTGCCAGTGACCCAACGCGAATGCAATAAACTACCAAGTTGGTCAAAATAAACGACTCTTGTTCAACGTAACACACATTGTGTTGCACACCGCAAATAATCAACCGCCGGGTTGTGCGAAAACACAGCTGGGAGTGCTGCACATCACTACAGCCGGGAACGCTGCGATCGTTTACGATTAAATAAAACCAGCCGGTTTCAGAAAACCAACGAAAGGACGAAAATCAATGAATTATTATCCAATCAGGGGAGACGGAATGGGTTATGCTGTTGCGGCACCGGGCTCACCATTGGTTTGCCGTTAGTGGACGTGTCTGCAGTGGACGCGTCCCGTCACTTAAAGCCCACAAATTGAGCCAACAGCGTGGAACATTTCGTTTTTTTGTTTTCTACGTTTTATTCCGTGTGTAAGGCACCTGTGGGGTGTGGAGAGAGACAACGCAAAAATCGAAAAGGATCTCACCATAGTGGCAGCTGTCAGTTGGGCTTCCGGTTTAATGGGCCATTAAAAGCACGTCATCAACGGTGGCAACTTGGGTTAGTTTTTTTTGTTTTTTTTTTTTTGCTGTCCAGCGTTCGCTTTTCGATGCGAGTAGCGTTAATTTTTCGCTCCTCACAACTTCAGAACGCGTCCATTAAAACTCTTCAACGCCGTTCTGGCCCCTGGTTCTGGTGTGGGCGACGTTTATTTGTTTTAACGTTATCACCACCAGCGGTCAGCTTTTTTTGTTGCTGATGGGCGGAAATTTCAACGGAAGGGAATTATTTTCGGTACAGCGACAAACTTCCGGATTGAGGTGTATGGACCGCAAAGGGATAGTAAATGTTTCAGGGCGCAGAGTAATACGGCCTCCAAAGGTCTACCGTCGTTTGATCGGAGGAAACTATCGTCCGAAGCACATTGCGTTTAGTTTAATCGGATAAAGAAGTAACACCATAAGCTTACCTTGTGCTGATGTCGTAGACGGTATATTGCGCTAGGAACGAGTGTCGAAATAGTTTCTTCACGTTCTGCGCTAGAAGCAGGTACCTTCGATCGGCTGAGATGGAAAACTTCACCGGGGCGAGTGTTTTCTACGCGATGGAAAAGAAAAATGACAGATTTCAGACATTTGTGTGAAAAAAATGCAAAAGAAAAAGTATAAAAAAATATTGTAAGATTATGTTTAGGATTATTGTACAAAATGTTTAATTAAATTAAATAAATAAATTGTCAAATAAGTAGCTATTTCACGGTCTGATAAAAATTTCGAAATCAGTTTGGTAAACTATTCGTTTGATAAACTTGTGTGTAAATATACTTGTTTTAAAATACTTATATTAATTTAGCTTTCGATTGGCTAAATTAATATAATTTACTTTAAAGTAGCTAGCTTTATTTGATAGAGCTGCTTTGAGCTTCGATATGTTTTAATTATGATCCGATTATTTATATATATATTTAATCTTATAATCATTTAATAAATCACTTGATTGAAATATGTGAAATATGTATTGACTATTAATTTTTTTTATTAAGTTATTGTTGACGCCTGAAATCATTTTAAAAATATTATTTTCAAACTAGTATGCTATGGTATAGAACGACATTAAAATCGATGTAGCCAGGTTTACAAAAGACTGCTAAACGTTGTTCACTATTTATTATTTAAAATTTGTCTAAACAAATTCCGATTCATTATTTTAGTGCAAAGTTCGCATGATACAAATCGGTCGTATTACGATTTCTCTAAAAAAAAGCAAAAATCGCTGCTAAGATCTAAGGCCTTGCCCACCTGTAACGGAAAGTTTTCCTGCAGTTATGGCCGTATCAGGATACATCCATAACTTTACCTGATTTATTTTGACAGTTAAGTTTCAGGTTCAATGTCATAGTAACTTGCGCAATGCTCCCTGGCGAATCCACCAGCGAAATAAATTTGATAGCGTTTTAAGGCCACTTTTACTGTATGAGGCAACCAACCCGTTACGGGGACGAAACTTGCCGCGAACAGCTGTTCACTTTAGAGTATATTATCCTTATCGCGGATGATGGTTTCGTCCGGTTGTGCTTTTTCGTACCGCCTTGCATGGGATACGCTATAAACAATATATTTTCTTCACACTGGTTGGCGGTTTTTTTGGCAGCGCAGATTGCAGTGCACAAAGTTTTCCCGTGGAAGTGCGCGTTACCATTCTTATCCCAGGACAGAACTCCACAGTTCATCCGCAGTCGCGTTGGTGGAAGCGAGTGGTTCGGGTTCGGTTCGTCTGTTGCCAAGCAGGGAGAGTAATTGGGAAAGTTTTCGTGGGGCAAATGTACTTTGACGTACATTATGCCGGTGCGGTTACGTCGAGGGTCGAGCATCGACGATGATAGTGATTTCTATCAAGCAGAAGAAAGTAAGCGCGCCCGGACGCTTTGCCAACATGCTCGCACTCACACCGATCCTTTTCGGTTCTGTGGTGGGAAGTTCGCGCATAAAACATAAAGTTCCATCACGGGCCTACCACAGGCTGCTAGACGTTGGCGTAGGTAGCGTGAGCGTGCGGCTATTCGGCACGCAAAACACCGCACCTTGTTCGATCCTCCGGAGAATTGGGAGCTGGAAAAACAACTTTTAACGCCGTGCTAAATATTTCACCCTGTGATCTTTATGACGCGTCAAGTTAGCATTCAACGTACATACTGTTTGTACGGATTGTTTTCAGTTCTCGTTGTTGGAGAGTAGCTATGCGAGCTTCGTCGCAACCAGCGGGTTGAACGGGTTGCACTTTGCAAAATTGGATTGAGATTTCAACCCTGGGACAGTGCGCGCCTGGCACGGCATCGACACAAACAACCGCTTCGGGGGCGTCGAAGAATAATTGGAATAACAAGCCACCCCGTGCGTTGGGTCGGTGCTGATCGTGCGGGATATGATAAAGGGTTTTTCTTATCCCCACAGGGACCACGACAAACAACATCGCGAAGTCCTGGCACCGTTGGATCTAACCCATTTCAACTCGTTTCACGTTGGCTCGGGTGATTTTCTTTTTTTCTTTTTTTTTTGCTTCTAGGTGCCCGGTATGCAAGGCAAATTTAAAGATACCGCTGCCCAAATTTGTCTCATTAAAGTGATCTAATTAAATTAAGCTCTCGTTGCGTCACGCGGGTTCACGCTACGGAAAGCGTGAAAAGCAGAAGGATTTGTGGCTTGTTTATCACAAACACCCTCCTGGCTGCTGTCAGAAAGCCCGGTAGGGGCGTTTGGGCACGATTAATTACTCTTTGGGAATACCCACCCAAAATGGTGTCGGTGCAGCGGGCGTGTTCGCTATTTCTACCGCTTTAGCGTAAAATAATGCTGAATTTAACCTGAAAATGACAGCGAGTGTTCGTTTGGATCCGCTCGGGAAAAGAATGGCAATTTTCTCAGCTACCAGCTGCAAATTTGATTTGAGATGATAAGATTACGGCGGTGTAGCGCTATATCGCCGACGATTGGATTTTGACCACCGGCGCTGTCGGGAAGTGCGAAGAACACAAACTGTGGTTAGTGTGCGTTGGTTTAGATAGAAATCTAATCCGCCGAGACTGATGGATGTTGTTAGACGATGAGATTGAATATTGAATTAGCTTAGAAATTTGCTTCAAGCCCCAGTTGGATGCTGCGAAGGTTACCGCCGCTTAAATACATCAATCATTGGATTTTTTTATCGGATTTGTCCACTTTTTAGCTATCATGTGAAGCCGCATTGGGTTGGTGCAACAGAAAAGTTTACGCATTAAACCTTACTGAGAAAACGCTCGATCAGGTTCTTTGCAAAAATTTTATCCATCATCTTTCCGGTTAAAACTTTAAAGTAAATTGAAGGTTGAACTAAACGGGAAACGGCTTTTCGCAGGCAAAAATTAAGACATCGTAAAGAAAACGTTCGAGAGGGAGTACCACCGATGAGAAGATCCACCAGTTTCCCCTTGCCATGACTTACCAGCGTCGTGTTTGACATCAGAACCCGTTCCGAGAGATTATTCATGTTAAGTAAACTTATTTCCCCCCAGTGGTTTTGGTAGAGGAATTCTTCAGCTACCGGCGGGTCCGTTGTAGCAACCGGTTTGATGCGTCCGGCCAAGATGAGCACCGATGGAAGAAACCGGTAAAGCAGATTATGAAGCGATCATAGAAATTGAGCTGCTTTCCCCCGGCCCCCAAAACTCCCATCCCTCCCATCCGTACCCACAACTTACGTCCAATCCAGCTACCGTTGAGCTTCTTCGGTGCGTACTCGCCATCGATGATGTCCTGCAATCGTATCCGTTGCCCTTTCACTCGTGGACCCTCGTCGGGGGGTGTCAGTAGTACCTGGAAGAGAAACGACAGAGGGTAAGTGGGTCCCGGTTAGTGCTCTATACGGAAGCTCTGCTCGAGGTCAAGGGTTTAACATCGTAAAACGTGGCATAGACGTATTAAGACACGGCCTCCATTCGCCTACATTGACATCACGGGCGTCAATTGATGTTTGACCTGGGCGAACGAGAAGACGACAGCTTGACTTCGCTTGCTAGGTGAAGGCGGGCGAGGGAAAAGCGGTATAAAATTGTTACGGTGTGGAAGATTCTTCCGAGGCATTGATTGGGCGAGCCACGAATGTTTAGCTTTGGAGTGAATGTGCGGTAAACGGTTTGTAGGGTCAAAGGTTAGTGGGCACCTAGCCAATTCAGCGTCGAAGGGGCTTATCGTAATACGTTATCCGGTTGATGTGTTCAGAAGCATTTGTTAAGAATTGGCTGAGGGAGAAAAAGCTTAAAATAGTCCTTTTGATGTATAAAAAAGGAATAAAAATTGCTTATAATATTTCAGACTAATTTGTAAGCGATTGTATTACCTTTTGAGTTGCCAATGTTAAACATTCAGTATAGCAATAATTTGATGAAGAACTGAAGTTCATACAATGCTGTTAAAAAATATCCACCATCTCCATGCTTGAAGTGCTTCGGGTATGTAGTCTAATTAGAAAACTATTATTAAATTATAATATTAAAATATTAATTTTTAATACTTGGATTGTTTGAATTGTTGTTCTAATATCGAAACCTTTGCTCGCAAATTTGAAATTTTTAAAATTTGCTATAAATTTACCGACCAAATTTCAAGCTATTCAAAAAATTGTTCTACCACCAGAATAAAGAATTTATAAATTAAAGCGAGCTGCAATCACAATTTTATTCATTTTTTAAGAATGTACCTAAATTCTGATCGTTCGGCCCAAATCACAACGAATCAATAGTTCTCGAAATATTTGCACCTCATGGGAACCATAAAAAACGGAATCGTTTGTACCGGTGGAAAAGAGATTGCGTGTACGAGCTTTGTGATCTATTTAATTTTACCTTCACGTTATACTGGGAGCTATTTGCTTTGCAGTCTGCACCGAACAGCTGTACGGGCATAGCTGTGTGTTTAATCACAACTGGAAATGAAACGATGTGTTTGGTTCTCCAACAGTGCTACAAAATGTAGTGCTACGTGTGTTGATAGAAGTAAAGCATCTTAAAATAGGCACTGTATGAAGCCCACGTCAAGACAAAGGCATCCGGTATGGAAAGGCTTGTAAAAGTCTTGCATGTATGCTAAAAATAGATTATTTATTTTTTATTAAAATTAAATTCTTGTAAAGATTTTACTCTAAATTAAATGCTGCGCTAAGTAGATTGAAGAAAAAATGTCATTTATAATCCTAAACAACCCTTCTGGCCTTATGGGTTGATGGACAGGACGGTACACAGCTGTTCAATATATTTCATTTACATTTTAAAAGTAATTAAAACCTTTTAATTGCACACCTTCTGGCTGAATGCTAATGTTCAGCGTGTCTATTGTCACTCACAAACTGGCTGCAGCTATTTGCGCACCGGGTGGAAAATATTTAATTGAAAAAGCGTTCAAAAACTAGGTCGCTCTGGCATGGCTAAAGAGCACCGACCGAGCTCAGGTGGGCAGGAGGACGCATTTTCATCCTGAATATCTGCTGCACTTTTGACTGTAGCACAGGACAAGGAAAGAAATGCAAATGAACGCCACTTGGTGTGGGTGATTTTAAAATCATCGAAGGACCCCTTGACGAAGGTAATTCTGTCACGAACAGATGCTGGCTGTAGAGGGGAAAGGATTTTCCATTTTGCAGTTTGCAGATGTTTTCAACGTTTCTGCACAACGTTTATTGCGAGACCCTTGAACAAAATACTGTGCTGATTTTGGAGCGTCAAATTCAAGAAACACAAATATTAGTTTAATTGTTGGTTAATTATTACAGTTAAATTCTTTTAGTTGACCTAATTATAAATGTTGGATGTGATACAAACAACATTTAAAATCATTTTTAGCCTCAATTGCAATATATTCACTTGCTATAAATAACCCTCCATATTTATACCTATTTAATATACACCCGTTGTATGCAGACCATTGAAACAACGTGCCCATATGTGCTTCTCCCACATGCAATTGCAATGCACCCGCTGCGGCGGAAAATGCCAACAATTCCCATTTCCGAGCGGAGAACGGTTTCGGTTCGTGCTGTAGTACGACTATCCGTGCGGCCTGGGGTGAATTCAAAAGGCAATTAAATATAATTTTCCAACTGCAAACCCGCACCGAAACGTGCTCGGACGACCGATTGACGGAGCATACCAATGTTGGTGATGATTTTTCATCGCAAAAATCGCTTCAACCAGCAGCAGCAGTAGAAACAGCAGGCACAAACATCCTTGTTTTTGACCAATCCACTGTTCGGTAATTAAAGACTAGTCCGGTCCGGCAGTTAGACTTTCGGTGGAAATGTTTTATATTTTAATAATTTGTTGAACGTGCTGAAATGTTGATAGGTTTTGTTTTTTCGTTCCCGTGGTTTCTGTCTACCATGAATGGAACAAGGTTGAACACAGGTATGGTTACCTAGCCTGGGCTGTGCGAATTCAAAACAAACGATACAATTTTAGACACAGCTGCTGCTGTTTAAGATGATTGACGTTGAAAGCGCTTGGGTGAGTGGATACGTACAAAAATTCGCTGACTTCGAGAACATTGACTCTCCCGTCCAAGAGCACTGGCGTACTTCGAGAAAGGATCTAGCGCGCTTGTTGATTCCGCTAGATGCTTGGCAAATGGTGTGCGAACAATATACTCAATTATTTACGAAAGCCTTTTGGGTGGTTGAAGCGTTTTTCAAAAGTTTAGAGAAGGTCATTTTCAAGCCGGGAAAGACGAAGATTAGTGAGCCTGATCGTACAGGAAAGATAGAGCGATGGACGATGGAAACATCTGTGCCGAAAACAGATTCTGGTCGATAATTGTTTGGGCATGGGTAAATTAAATTTTCCTTTCTGAAATAAATGGTTTGAAATAAAGTTGTTTCATTGAATTGAAGCAAAATAGATATAAGGTACTGCAAACGTTTGGAAAGAATATTCATTAGGAAGAGCTCGGATGCATATTTTAGCCAAAGCTACATGATGAGAGTAAAACATGATATAGTAAAATTATAGTGAAGAGGAATATGCCATAACGAAAAAAATCGGGACGGTGTTAAAAGTTGGATTTTGTACTTTAAAATTATTATGACCTACTTTGAATGTGAAACAGCCGCTGTTTTTCGAGATAATAATTCTGCTTACTAAGCATCAACATAACAGCTTTGCTTACGAATCAATATAACGAAGAACCGCAGGAATCATGCATATAAACGTAGCCAAACTCTTTCTCTGTTCGCCTATATTCGCCTATCTATTGACAACTACTGTTGTCTTCATTCACAACAATGATGTTGGGATTGACATAACAGTTTATAAAAATATATGATAGTTTTAAAATCCAATATAATAAAAAAGGTAGAAGTAAAAAACTTTAATCGAAAAGTTTTTAAACAGTACAAATTTCAGAATATGCTCGTTTAAAATAAGTCTAAAAATATTGAAAAATGTTTCATATTCGTAATCGTTAGAGGGTTTCATAGGCACCCACAAAACTCAATATCTCATCTGTTTAAGTATAAATGAGATCCGAATCTATGCAAAGATCTTTAAAGTCGGTTTAAAGCCAGCAGCCATGGCGGGAGTTTTACTTTACTGGATGTTCCCTTAATCCGAAAGGATTGAGTTTGAGACCTCACTTATGCATAATTTTTTTCATCACTCGAGAGGAAGGAATTTTGCGCCAGTTAACTTGGCGACCTCTCGAGAGCACAACGAGCTGGACGGTTGCGTGGAAGCACAGGTCGATCCACAACCAGCATGAACTGACAAAAGGGACGAAAATGATGTTTGTGCATCGCTGGCTAAATCGAAGCGACGGAAAAATGTAAGGAAATTAACCACATCGTGTCAAGTGCATGAGTGCCGGAGCAGAAATTGGGAAATAAGCTCGTTTACGATAGAAGGACTTCCGAGCGTCTCATCGAGAGCTCGAGTACTTGGAAAAAGGGCTCCAGCTGACGCATCGGATGGTTGAGTGAAACAAATTAAATTATTCGCTATATTGAATTTGGTGACGGATCCAATCGGCACGGGAATTGAAATGGCGTGGGTTCTAGGAGCGCCACGTGGTAGCTATCGTTTTCAAGGTCACTAGCGAAGAATTGCATTAACAGACACACACGCGTCTATAGCCTGTCTGTCCTGCAGCGATGGTAAGACAAAAGGATACAGAACGAGCCAAATTGGATTTCATTTCATGGTGCATTTGAATAACAGCAGAGTTGTAGTCAAAGAGATAACGATGGACCGGTATCGACCAGTATGGATTTGGTATATTTTATTGTTTGACACGTGTGCCAGATGGAAATTTGGCTAAGAAATCGAATGAGTTCAATTGATTTTTGATCACACTTTCATCTAAACTTAAAAATGTATGGGGGGAATATGATTTTTTCATAAACTAGCTAATTTCAATGATCCCTATATTTGCGTTGATAAAATCTGGTATACAGGGTGGCCGCTAACTGATATACTGTTGAGTTTTGGAATTTTTTCCTTTCAAAAAACATATAGAAAACAAATCCAGTACATCCAGTACATTGGTAAAAATGTTTATGTATTATAAACCATTTTAAATTTTTTTTATTTCCAACATAAAAAAAAAAACAATGTTATAATCATTTGCCTTTTGTATTGCTTCTCTCGCGATCTCGAATCTCTCCCGTTTTTTAACTTATCCTCGTATATTTTCGTTACGCTCTAGCGTTGTAGACAATAATTGTTCCCTAAAAAAACCATCTCTTTTAATCTCTCGATACAATTTTATTCATCATGCTCTAAACAATCATAGTAAGCTTTGACTAGGAGACTTGTTAGAGAAATCGGTAGCACCGCGTCCAAAGTAGGCTTCCGAGATTAGTTTCCCTCACTTCCCAAACACATTCCAAGTAGTGTCGTACGCAAAATAACGTACGAATTGCCACACTGCCAATTGATTTCCATAATTTGGATTGAACAAAATTTTCATCAAAATGAATGAAAAATTTAACGATGTACCTCAAATTAGTGTCGAACAACAATCGAACAGTGGTAGTGAGTTAACCGGACCGGCAAGCTGGAGCCGATCCCGCGTGAAAAACATTCTCAATGCGAAAGGTTACATCATTGGCCGGTGCATCGGATCCGGCTCGTACTCAAAGGTGTATCAGGCATTCTACCGACCGGTGCGACTCGAAACTGTCCTAAGTCATACGCTCGCCTGCAAGTTGATTGATCGGCGACGCACCTCGAAGGATTACGAACGGTTGCTGCCACGGGAGACGGTCGCAATGTTGGCGCTCAGCCATCCGCACATCGTGTCGGTGATGTCGATCCAGGAGTATGGCCCGTTCGTGTGCGTCTTTATGGACTTTTGTCGATACGGCGACCTGCTGCAGTACGTGCAGACCCGGAAGCGTGTTTCCGAGCGGCGCTCAAGGTTGTTCTTCCGGCAGCTGGTGTGCGCCGTGCAGTACATGCACGAGCAGGGCTTCTGCCATCGGGATATCAAGTGTGAGAACGTGCTGCTAGCGAACACGTCATACGTGAAGTTGACCGATTTCAGTTTCGCCAAACAGTGCAGTCCTCCTAAAGGTGGCGCGTGTGAGCTGAGTTCTACATTCTGTGGGTCCATAGCTTATACGGCCCCAGAGGTGCTGAAAGGAATTCCGTACGATCCGATGGCGCACGATATGTGGTCACTTGGCTGCGTGCTGTTCATCCTTGTGACCGGTACGATGCCATTCGACGAAAGTAACGTGAGGGTAACGATTGGAAACCAGGAGCGCAAACATTACGCCTACCCAACCGATCTGGTCCTGAATCCGGCGATCCTGGAGCTAATTGACCGACTCATCGAACCGGATGTAAGTGTGCGGGCTACGATCAATCAAGTAGCTGACGACCCCTGGGTGATAGGGTAAGAGATGATTAAAGATACTCACCACGGACGTCACGATCAGCGCCAGCACCACGATGATGACGAGCAAGGCAATCAGAATCCCTCGCCAGTTCCGCTGATTCGGGTTGGCCGAGACGAGCTGCAAGCAAACAAAACGGGAAACGACATCCAATTAGAAGCGGAGAAGAAAAATTCATTCAAACGGAGTGCTCCTCACGAATGCCCGAACTTACGAAGTCCCTTTACGTACCCATGGTTGAGCGACTGCGTTTCATGCGCTAGGGATTGTATTAATTAAAAGTTACGGCCAGGAATAGATAATCTCGAATCCCCAAAAAGACAATAAACATTAAATTGAGTTTTGAACGATTTTCGCCACCATGTTAAGATTCGGCAATAATCCTCTATGGCTGTGTTTGTTTATTATTAAACATTGGATGGTTTCAGTGTGCAGAAGCGAGCAAATTTGAGAAAATTTGATGCATGGAGACACAAAACATTTGATTCATTTAAACTTCAATTCCAAACGCTGCTGATAGTTTTATACTGAAATAATGGCACAAATAGGATATAGCAGAGTTTGCAAACCTTTTTGGAGAAGACATAAAAATTTGATGAATTTGGCAGACCTTTTATTTTAACTCAGGCACCAGACATAGTATTAGTCCTACTATTCATAAATCGCAGGACGTTGGATTCAAGCATGATTGCAATCAAATAAAAAGCCTCTGAAAATTCATGGTTCGCTTCTTCGAAGGATTATGACAATTTATTGCATATTATTCGAGTTATTGTAACGAACTTACGTTATAGAAGAATGCAAAATCATGGGTAACATGATGAATCAATAAAATAAACAAAGTCATCGCAACTAATCTGCAAGTTTATCATTTCTATGCATCATACTATTTAAATTTTAGACAAAAAAGGATTGAAAATGTAAATTTTTTAATTAATGATACAAAAATAAAATATGATCTGTAATTTGATAAGTGCAAACATTATTTGATTTTTAAAGTAATCATAAAGTAGGCTAGCAATAGTATTACACACATGGCGTTTGTATTTATATCAATAAAAATTGATGGAAAAATGCAATATTCACCGATCAATCAAGGTTCATGCAATTAATTTTACATTAATAAAATTTATACATGTTTTGAGTAGTGTATGTGTCTTCAAATGATAGTGTAATGCTTACAGAAAGATTGCTGAAGGAATAAGGGCGCTTACTTATCATACAGTATAACAACCATTCATATCCTCTCCATATGTAGCTGTCTAGACGCTTGAAACGCAACAAAATGTTGAGTCGTAACCTTATTTATTTCCCGATAAGATATTTTTTTCAGATTTCTTTTCTACTGCACGCTCTAGTCTAGCAAGGCAAACGAATAAACGAATAAAAATCTTCGATTAATATCACTTCCGCAACCCTTGTCGCAAAACGTAACGCGAACGGGTCAACATTTATCATACAAATGTATTCGCAGCTAACGTAGTACCATCGCATCCATCATGTTCTGTTTTCCGACCGGAACACTTTAGCATTTAGCATTGTTCGGATCAATCGCACTCGTACGGTAAATGGCCATAAATAATCACAAAACGTGATCCATCAGAAGGAAAAATAGATATGGACATGGTGTGAGTGCGTTCCTCCAACAGCGTTGCAACTCTTCTGCGACAAGGTTAAGGGTGAACGTGTGTATGTGATGCATGCGAACGAAAACCGAGTGAGTGTTGAAAAATGGTAATAAAATAAAAGGATGAGTGTTTTTGTCGATCTGCACAAATAGTGATCACGCTTCCGGCACAATTCCAGCACGGCTCCTGGAGTGGAGCGTACGTTTGGTGGTTTGCGCTGCTTGATTGATGGTGTTTACTGGTTGGAAACGAATGCCCTTTTGTGTGACCAACGAAGCGGAGATGAATCGAGTGGATGTGGAGTTGAAATGGCTAAAGTTTTCAAAAGTAAATTTTCACATTCAGAAGGATAATCTTACAACAAATCATTACGTCTAGGCGAAGGTTTAGCAAAAGGACGGCAAAGAGGGGATCATTGAATGGCGATGAAATGAAACGAGATCCATTTATTGGCACTCGAACAATCGTACACAGTCCGGAACGGATCCGCTGACCGGGCCTTTTCATTTTCAATTCTGCATCCGGTGCAGCGAGGCTCATCCGTTTCCCGGTGTGAAGCTTCATTGTGCATTCTAGGTAGCACGGTCTTGCATCATTTCATTCTCATTTTCCCGTGCTGTGGGGTTTTATTTATTTTCCAATGCAAAATCCTTCACGCTAAGAACATAGCTTCCGGTGATGATGAAAGACGTGGAAAACAAACACACACTATCAAGAGCAGAGGCAATATTGGAATATCGACCGGGAATTTGCTATATTGGCGATAGTGATGACGCTGGCGATGATGATAATGATGATTGCCGTCAGCTGTGGATGCACCCACCGACTGTAGCACTCACCAACTTTTTCCTTTGCACAAGCTCAGACCCAAGACAGGATGCACCTCGAAGCGAGATTATTGAAATTAAAATCCTTCCGGGTGCTCAGCGTGCATTTTTCCGTCACTTTCCTCGATCGGAACTGGTGAGAAAAAAT
The DNA here is from genome assembly GCA_000956215.1 of Anopheles farauti No. 4. NCBI lineage: Eukaryota > Metazoa > Arthropoda > Insecta > Diptera > Culicidae > Anopheles > Anopheles farauti No. 4. The sequence continues at coordinate 38,453 of JXWZ01000379.1, forward strand.
ATGATTCACTCGGTTTGCTTGCACCCAGGGAAGGAAGGAAAGCGAACCTAACGCTGGCAATAAATGACGAGAAACTTAATCCACCAGGCAAACAAAAGAGGCGAGGTTGGTGGCGCTCGGGTGGATTGATTTGACGCTGAATAATAATTCAAGCGACCGATCCTACGACCTGCCGCTGGAAGTGATTGAATAAAGCCCAATCCGGTCGTGTTGGATGAATAATTCATTCCACTAGCGGCCTTGGTGGGTTTCCCAGACGTGGTTTGGGCACAATAATAATGTACAAAAATTCTTTGCTCTTTCTAGCATTAAGCATAAGGAAGCTCGATCGTGTTAGGCAATAGTGTTTTTTCGTGGATGGGTTCGGACTTCTATTGAATGCATCTGTAGAAGTCGTGATGTGTTTCGATAGTACAGTTTTTGTTCGATTTTTTTCGCGCTTATGTTAAAACGAGGAAAATCGTTAGAACGTATTACGAATTAACCATTTCATATGGCTAATATTAGTATTCATATGGTTGTTATGGAAGTATACTATCATGTTAATATGGTTGTTATGGAAGCATGTTAATAATAGATGATTATATTTCGGAAAAGTAAGTTCTTAAAAAGTTATCTTACAACAGAAACCACTGCCGATAAGGATTATTTAAAAGATTAGGGTATCTTCGATTTTACAAGTGACTTTTTTAAAATATTGTTTTCCTGCGATAATCTTAAGAATTTATAGTATCAAAGAGTGCTAAATATTTAAATATTTCTGAAAAACTTATTAACAGTAATTTGCATAGCTCAATACAAAATTTTTCTAACAACTCTGGTGATTCAACATTAACTGAAATGATTGAAGAAAAATGTAATAATTTATTATTAAAATTTTTCGTTGAAATATACATTACAAATTTTGTCACCTTAAATTTTTTTGAAATGTGAGAGATTGTGATAAAAAATATGACAACATTTCTTTTTCAAGCAGGAACTGCTGTCACTAGTGTTTTGATTTATCGGTTTGTATTAATTTATAATTTGTGGCTATATAATTATCGAGATAAAAAATTTAGTCATTTAAAACGCAGAGAAGTTTATCACTCAAATATGTACAAGATAATTGATGAAGATTAAGTTGAACAAATGTCGTCCTAATAAATAACTGAAATATCATATAAGGCCAGAAATAAATAGTTAAATGAAATTGTATATAATGATTTCAATCGGAATTCACTATTTGAGTTAGAATTTCGAAAATCAAGCGCTTTATGTAAACAATGTATGTTTGACTTGATCAAAACAAAAAATATTTTAAAGCTTTGAGTTGATTTAAAATGTAAAATTCTAATTTTAAGATAATTCTGAAACCAAATTAAATTTGTACTTTCTTAAACCTTATGAAATGAGTTGAAATTATTGCACCAAATTATAATTTGTCTTTAGATTATTGCTTTAAGATCCTATAATATTTTTTTCTCCCACGACCTACCATCACAAAGGTGCCACAAAATTCGTCGTGGTCAAAGTTTCTGAGCACGTACTGCGAATGATTGTTTTTTTTTTGTGTATCTACAATATCTTCTTTAAACCCTGCTCGAACAACTTTTGAGCTTGACAGTTTAACCCTCTGCGAAAGTTGGTAATTTCGTGTGGGGAAGGTTTGAAAGAGGATGGGAAGGGAATTTGTCTGAAGATGTCGTTCTACTGGCCTTGCATAATGAAGGACACTCGTTTTAATTTTCTGCTTCTGCTCATCCTGCACCTGCTGTCCTGTTCCTGTATCATCGTTGCTCCTGTTGGGATAAGGATAATACAGAAAGAGTCTTTTCGGGTGTGGAGAGTTTGGTTTTTTTTTTTTTTTTTTTTTGTGTGAAAATATTAGTCTCTTTTTATCCACAGGTTCGAATAAAGTTGAGCTGTAGGAATTTTATTGAGAAACAGCAAAGTTTGACTGATAAAATTCAGTTGCCCTAGGGTGGAAGGATGAGAAAGAAAAAAAAAGAATATCTTAAAAAACGAAGCATCACCGGCCCACACAATTAATACGGTTCACGGTGTCAGCCGTGACCACCTCAATGAAGTTGTGCGGGTTCCGGTACACAAAGCAGAGGGCAAAATTTATTGCACCGAAATTACGTTCCTTTCGGAAGGGCACAAATTATGAACACGCCGTACGGTCCGCCACCGACGAGCCCATTGCAGTATAGTGCAGTGTTCTGAAAGGCACTGATTAATTTTTATGATCCTTGAATTAGTCTTCATCATCGTGGACCAACCGCGGTGCAGAAGTCTCGGTGACTTTTGTCGTAGCTTTCGGGTTTCGTTCAAAGCACCAACGGCTCTGCGGTCGTACAGTAGTATCAACAGCACCGGCAGCAGGCCCGCAGAATGCCAAATTGTGCTGGTTGCCGCAGGCCGTTTCCGTCCCGTATGGTATGCGACCAAGCAGGACCGTGTGTTCGAATGTGTTCGAAATAAATTTGATCATCGGATTAAATAAATGTATTCCAGTACGTGATCTCCCGCACATCGAACCGGAGTATGCGGTTCTGGCCGTTAAGGCAAAAGTGGAAACCGAATCGAACGTGTACTATGTAGACTGTGTGTGTGTGTATGTGTGTTTCTTTTTTTTGAGACTATGAAACAAGAACCGAGACTACCGGAAACGGGAAATCGAATAAAAAAATCACACTTCATTGCACTTTATAGCAAACGCAAAAAGGCAGACATTGCGGAGGACATGTGAGTTTCTATGTTGGAGCAGTAAAGGTTCGCACGACCGGAAAAGCACAGGGACACTTTATGTTATGTCTGTTTTCAAACATATGGACCTATGAACGTATGTGCATGGTGACAGCAAGGATATAAGATATCAAAAATTTAAAATGTGGTATTTGTTGCAGTGAGTAAACTAATTTTTTTTTGTTGATCGATATAAAATCTTCTTTTGTTTTGGTGAGGCTTTGTTAAATTTTGAATATTTTATTTACTACAATCCGATTCAAAAAAACTTTGATTTAAAAATAATCGATTTTAAAGGTCAGTTGGCTCTCAGACTCCGAACTGATCGGTTGTTTTTTCCAAGAGCACTTTCTAGAACGTGACAATGTCGAAGTTTAGAGAAAAGTCATTTAAAATCCTTTACGAAGGCATCCCGAAGCGCCCAACACGAAGTGAGGTCATCGACTTCATAGTTGATAAGTTGAAGGCAGGTGAATTCGTGACACGAATTCACATGTACTCTTCGACAGCCACTGTGTACGTAGAGACCGAAACGATTGAACAAGCGCAACGAGTGGTTGCTGAAAACACAGGCAAGCACTCTATTACAATTGATGGAACAACCTTCATCATACCAATTGTATTGGAAGACGGGGCAACCGAATTTCGCTTGCTTGAACTTCCACCCTACGTCACTGATGAGGAGATTAAGTTGGAGATGGCTTGTTACGGAGAAGTTATCCCACC